>APFE030264307.1:153021-183997 GCA_000404065.3 Pinus taeda
TTCTAACTTGAATTTCTCCAACTAATCAATTTAAAATAAATTAATTAATTATTTCCAAGTAGCTGTTAAGACTAAATTTGATTTTAATTCACAATTTAATTCAAGGAGAAATTAAATTGGAATATTCTTGTTTCCATATTTCAACAGTTCATTCTGTCCATTCAAAGGAGTGACAATATGTTTCATGTATCTTTCTGAATTTACTCGAATCTAATTATTTTTTCCCTTATACGGAAGCCATAAATGTGACCAGTCCCTAGCAAAGTACCCTTGTATCTTGTTGGACTAGTCTTTGCTCAAAAACACTCCATATGCTTCAGGAATGTCCACAATCACTATGTTGATACATTAGTGGACACGCTAATCAAATTATAAATGGATGATCACATCTCCGAGTTCACCAATTGCATGGACATGAGTTCTGTCCAACTGAATAATATGTGCATCTATTTTATCCCATTGTGTGTTGATTTTCTTGGCAACAGATAATGGAATTATGTTCATCAATGCACTAGAATCAACTAAGAAATTGTGTAGATTGAAATTCAAGATTTCAAAAGTCAACAGAAAAGGAGGGAAAAGTGTATTTTCATCCATTGTTAAAGCATTAAGTACATATTCGAGGGAACTAGAAAACGTATCAGATCCCTTGTCATAAGGGGCATCCTTACCTGCGAAGGACTGCCCAAGTGCGCGTAAAAGGATGCCCCACTGACTCGTGATCTTTGTTAGCCCAAACATTGAAATGTTCACATGAACCTTCTTCATGTCGTCAACTATGTTGTAGTGCACAACGGGAAGAATTGTTGAAGTGTCTGGGAGCGTGACTTGGTTTCTGACTTTCAGAGCGATAGTTTTGTCCTTATTACTCGCGGAAGTACTTTTCATTGAGATTGCTTTCCCAGACTTTCTCTGAGTGTTCTGCACTGAGTTGACAGGTGGAATGATTTTCCTCAACAAATTTTCTTTAAGTTTCTGCTTCATCAACTCTATTGTAGTGGTCGACCCTTAGCTTCTCAAATTATACTGGCTGGTCTGCTTCTGGGCCAGAGGATCACTCAGAGGTTGTTCCTTGGTCATTCTCTTTTGGGTTGTGAGATGCAATTGAACATGTTTACTGCATGCCTGACGCTTGGAGTTTCGTCGGGTGCAGTAACTTCTTCCTTTTCTTCTTCAGGCTCGGTCTCCTCATCAGCAAACACATCACAAAGATGCATAGAAATAATTCTCATGACGTGATTCCATTATGGGAATGTTTTCTCAGAATGACAGGCTTGTTGGTATGAACAATATGTGTCCATGCCCAAATTTTCGCAATTTAACCTAACGTTCGAGCTTTGCGTAGACTTTGTCGGTTGGTTATCACTGCTACCAGTATTCGCATTCCTTTTGAGTTGGTTGAATCTGGGAGCCTTGCTACTCATGGTGGTCTCACTCTACCTTTGTTTGAGCTATCCCATCTAATTTGATAGAGTCCTAACAAGACGGATCAAGCTTTCAATATCGGATGGTTCTTTCTCTTTGACCTTGCTCACAGAGGCCCGAGACCTTTTACCCATGTCTTTGGAGTCTTTTGTTGGTTCATCGTCTGTGATGACTCTAATTGCGCGTAAGTCCTTATCAACTATGATATAATTTTCATAATTTTCCATTAATGTTTGTTTCGTAGTTCACTTCACAAACTACGCAATGCTTGTTGGCAAAGAAAAAGTGTAGTAATCTGTTGTGATGGAGTCATGAGGTTTTGTGTTTTTTGGAAATTTATTCAAGATGTGGTTGATCCTCGTATTGAAATATTTCACTCTCTCCTTTTGCTCCATCTTAAGATTTCCCATCTCTTTCGTTAACATGGTGGGGGTCTTACCATCAACAAATGTTTCAAGGAATATTTTCCTAAACCCACTCCAATTCTGAATGGAGTTCGGAGGAAGGTTGTGATACTATACAACTTCTCTACCATCCAAGGTACATGGAACACGTCTACATGCAACATCATCGTAATGTACCTAGTGTGTCTGAAGATGTAGATAAAATTTGTCCAGATGGTCTTCAACCATCACTATTTTATTAGGGTCATACTTCGTTAAGAGCTTCTCTGAATGCTTTCGCATCTTGTATTGAACACTTACAAGTGAAAGTGGACCCTAAGTCATCCAATCCAAATGTTGGTCTGCCATGTCTTCTTTTTTGCTTTCCTCCTCTTCTTTTTCAAAATATGATGGCTCTTCTTTCTCTTCCTGTTCTCCACCTAAGCCGCAAAAAGTTGTGTCTTATAGTAAAATGTTATCTCCATCACCACCATGAAAGAGTGGAGGTTGTTCTACGTTCTCCATAGAGTTTGCTAATTCTTCAAGGGTGGCAACAACCAAATCTTCAAGAGTAGAAATAACTATCCCTGTGGGGGTGGTTTTTTTCTTCTTCGAAGAATATGGAAGATTGAGTACTCTTGAGATCAATCCAATACATTTTGCAAACTGACGGGTTATAGGACAGATGGCTCGAATCTGATTGTATGGGATTTCACAAGTTTGTTCAGGCTTGGGATAAGAAGAGTCACCAACTTGAGAAATACGAGTAGGGGAGGTGCAATGAACATTGCTACCTTGACCAAAAGATGATATGTAGGGGTCGGTGTGGTTATCAGCCATAAAACATTGTTTGCCCTCCTTCTAGCACTAGAAATGTTGACGGTGCTAGACCCGCCAACATCCAAGGGATGTCCTCGATGTGAGGTACCAATTGGACCTCACACTGTTTGGTGTAGGAGTCCCATATATTATAAAGGCCCAATTGCCTAATCCTTAAATATTTTTCTTGGCTCTAACTGTCAGCAAGAGAGAGGGATGTAATGGTGACTTCAAAAAGCTAGAAGGTGTGCTTGGTGAATGTGTCAAGGTTCTTCTACTATGGAGAGGGGAGAAAAAGCGAGCCTCTAAGTGAGAGGTAATAGTACCACCCAAGAAGAGACACACATGAACCAGAAGGATCCATCTAAGATCTAGCGGAATAGTCCATAGAGGATGTGACGATCATTACAACCAACAAATGAGGAGAAATTTGTCTAATATCTTGGGGAATTGTCCATAAATATGGGACAACAATAACAACCATTACAACACATTCGCAGAATAACCAAAATAGTTCAACTATCTTAGCACATGCAAAAGAAAACATGAAATACAAACATCCGTAGAATAGTATTACAAACATTCATAATCCATGCATGAAGAACCTGTTGGCCTTGAAGGATTTTGTTATTAAGTAAAATTTCCAAGACACGTGTTTACAATGCACATCACTAGCTCTAGTAGTGGAGCATTGGAGCCACTCCTTGCTCCTCAAAGAACTAGCTTATCTCTCTAATGCCTTGCGGGAGGAGCTAAGGTGAAAAGTCCTTTGCTCATAAAATGAGGGAGTATATATATCCATGGGTGACTCTTTGACTACCCTCATGACTGTTTGACTTCCTATGGCTTTTGAACTTACATGACTCTTTACAATCCATATGTTTCCTTTGGACCTATAAATTACAATACATTTTGAATACAATATACATGATCCACAATAGTGATGTGGCATATGACCACTCATGACATGACATGACATGACACTACTGACATGGAATTCTTGATGATGTGGAAATGGTAAGTCATTGTTGCTGCTCAAAATTGGATGTCTTCTTGAAGACACTTTCTTTTCACCTCTGTATGGCTTGGTGATGCATAATCTTTAATGACCTCCAGTCTTGGATAATGGTCGCAAACTAGTGTTCCTTCGCTTTCTCTTTATCAATCAACTTGTAAGTTTATCTATAAGAAAGTATTTAAGCATGCTTCCCTCCTTCTCCTTCTCCTTCTCCATCATCTTGCCATGACATGATAGGGTACCTGCTCCTGTAATTCACTCATGATGAGACGACATCAATTGACATCTACACTGAAATCAATGCATCTAGTGCAAGCGATAAAATAGGATTAGAAATCATCAACTACACTGAAATAAATACATATATTTCAATGAGAAGACAAAATATTTATCTGTTTATGTCTATCTTATGTGTCTATATTTGTCTCTTTGTGTCTCTTTCCTCTTCCCTCTCTCTTTACCTTCCATTCTCTGTCTATCTCACTCCCTCTCTCCCCCTGCCATCTATATTTATACATCCCTCCATCTCTCTATCTCATCCCCATAAACGCATCTCTCTCTCTCTCTCTCTCTCTCTCTCTCTCTCCATATCTATCTCTCTTCCTCCCTCCCTCTCTTTTTCTCTCTCTTCTTCCCTCTCACCCCCTCCATCTATATTTCTATCTCCCTCTGTCTCTCCATTTTTATCTCTCTGCATCAGCCTGCAAACACACACACACACACACTCTCTCTCTCTCCATATCTATCTACCTATCTATCTCTCCCTCTTCCTCTCCCTCTCTATCTCTTCCCTTTCTCTCTCTCTCTCGCCCCCTCTCTCTTTCTCTCTTTTTCCCTCCTTGTCCCCTCCATCTATATCTCTATCTCCCATTGTCTCTCTATCTCAACCTCCAAACATACACACTCTCTCTCCATATTTATCTATCTATATCTCTCGCCCCTCCCTCCTCTTCCCTCCTCTCTCTCTCTTTCCCCCCCCCCACCCCTCTTCTCTTCTTCCTCCCCCAACCCTCCATCATATATCTCTTATCTCCCTTGTTTCTCCTTCTACCCTAAAACTACACACTATCTCTCCATATCTATTTTTCTCTCTCTGCCCCTCTTCCTCTCCCCCTCTCTCTCTTCCCCTTCCTCTCTCTCTCTCCCCCTTCTCTCTCTCTCTTTCTTCCCTCTTTCTCTCCTCTCTCCCTCACCGTCTCTCCATCTCTTCCTCTCCACCTTTCTCCCACTATGCATTTCTTCCCCTTCCAACTCCATCTTTCTCTCGACTCCTCTCTCTCCTCTCCCCATTCCTACCTCTCTTTCCCTTTCTCTCCCACCTCCTATGTATCTCCCTCCCATCACACACACACTCTCTCTGTCCACCCTCCAACTCTATCACTATCTTCCTCCCTCTCTCCTTCACGCTCCCTCCCTCTCTCCCGTCCATATCTATGTATCCCTTTTTTCTCTCTTCCCCTTTTCCCTACCTCTATCCTCTCCTTTTCTCTCTCTTCCCTCGTCTCCTCTCTCCCTCATTCCATCTTCATCTCTCCCTTGTCACTCCCCCTCTTTCTCCACCTCTATCTCTCAATGTCTTTGTTCTCCCCTCCCTCTCTTCTCCTCCCTCTCTTCCTTCCTCTCTCTCCTTGTCTCTCCCACCTCTATGTCTCTCTCCCTCGCTCTATTCCCCCTCCATCTCACTCTCTCTCTTAAATATGATCCCATTATATTGTATTTAATAAAGTATCTAAGAAAAAAAATGGTTGTAAAATATTAAACCTATATTTTGGATCAATCATGTCAAAGAAAATACAATAATAAAAAACTTAAAATAATCATGCATTATCTTTCCTCTATAATTGTTAGTCACTTTGCTTTCTCTCTTGGCTTGGATCATTGGTTAAGATGCATCTATCCTGGTTTTTTTATAATATTATTTATATTATATATATTTTCACATATGTATATATAAAAGTATTCTCATTTTTAATTTATTAAAAGATAGATTTAATCTCTATGGGAATATTATTAGTAGTGGTGAGACTCGACAGATTAGCTATACCTCAAAAGTAATTAAAAGTTTTTTGCTTTTAGATTTAATTAAAAAATGTTATAAAATTACATTAAAATAAATTATTTGTAAAATATTTTGATTTTGAAATAAGTTATGGTTTTTGGGCATATAGCATTGATAAACCATGGTATTGTAATAAAACCATTAAAGCCTAGATCCATAACATAATAATCAAAAGTCTAGGTGGCCCATGGTATTGATAAACCATGGTATTATGATTTTCTTCCCTGGTCTCCCTCGATTCCTCCCTCTCTCTATCTTTTTGTTTTGGGTGTTGGCACATGGTATTGTAAAAAAACCTATTTAGAAGTTAAAAATATCCATGGTAAATATTTATTATTAAAAATCTTGGTATATTGTAAATATTAAGTTTTTATCTGCTTATTAATTAAATTGAAAGATGGTTATGGAATCATTATTAATTTATATGATAAAATATATATCAATTTACAAGTACTATTTATATGTTATATATTTTAATGTGATATGTATATTATATTTTTCTTTAATCTAAAAGGATTGTTTGTAATTTTATTAATAAAAAACAAAATTACAATACAAAAAAATTATATTTAAAAAATATCTCACATCTAATCACATAATTTTTTTTAGATATTATTTAAGTTAGTTATTTTTTCTTCTTAAAGTAAGATCTAAAATTGTGGTAGTTCGTTAAGAATTCATTTTCTTAGTTTCTTTGGAGGTAAAATAGTAATGTAATGTCTCAAAACCTAGAGGTATATGTAAGAGCGAAAGCTTACCCATCAACTACTAGATTGAGGTGATTTGAAAAGTGTGATGTCCCCGGAGAATGTAAATATTTGATTTTTCACTGTGGTAAAAGACAAAACTAAGCATGACATTGTTAATTGTTTGAAAAATTAATATTATTATTATTATTATTGTGTGCTTTAATATATATATATATATATATATTATATATATATATATATATAATATATATATTATATATATATATATATATATATATATATATATATATATATATGTGTAATATAATAGAAATATTTCTTGAAATGCTGGCAATTTCTGAGAGGGAAGTTGGGAAAAAGACAGTTGTTAAAACTGAACTGCAATCAAACCACCTTCCCTAACTGGAAAGGCTTCCAGAGAAAAGAGGGAAGGGAGGAAAAAATTTGTGCTGTACGGACAAGCAGAGGAAAAAAGAAAGAAAAAGAACTGGCTAAGTCTGGTGAGGACCAGATAGCCAAGCATTAGGTGTGTGCGTCTTGTTGAGGGCTGTAGGCTTGCAAGAGAGCTAAGGGGGAGATTCTGGTCTCGAAAGACGAATCTCATGGTTGGGAGGTCAAGAGGAAGCAAAGAATCCAGGTGAATTCTCGTGGAGCACTTACAACTCGGAAGGTCCAGGTAGCCAAGCATTAGGTGCGTGCGTCTTGTTGAGGGCTGTAGGCTTGCAAGAGAGCTAAGGGGGAGATTCTGGTCTCGAAAGACGAATCTTATGGTTGGGAGGTCAAGAGGAAGCAAAGAATCCAGGTGAATTCTCATTCTCGTGGAGCACTTACAACTCGGAAGGTCCAGGTAAGTAAAGAAACCTCTAGGAGAAATATGTCTCATTAATTCTTATGCATTTTATATTATTAATTTCCAAATGGAAAATTACAATTGTGAACAGTAGATGTCTATTAAGGAAAACTTGACCTTCTTACTGTTTTCTGTGCTTAGAATTTTGTGTACAAAACACTATTGTGTGGTATATTTCTTAAAAAAAAAAAACAACAACAAAACAAAAGGATAGACCTTTCTAATTGCAACAGAGGGTTAAAGAAAACACCTGTAGGACCGGTGGATCACAGTAATCGGAGAGTCATCTCCAGGGGCGCGGTAATCTTGGTATCAGTAAACCGAACAATCATGAAACAAGAGACTGTGGAACTTATCCGTCGGGGATATCCTTGGTGTTATTTTCCCGAAAGAAACAAAAAAAAAAGAAAAAAAGAAAATGCAAACTATGATACGGGTAGCTATCGGGAAGCTTGTAAGGGCAAGAGTAGCCTCTAGGCTCTTCGATTTGCATATAGTGCGGAATAGGAAAAAAATTAGGAGTCAACAAGGTAGAACCCGCCAGTTGTGGTGTGATATGGACTAACACTGGAATCGCATAACTGTTAGAAAACCCTCATAATTAAAAAGGGAAAAACTACCGCAACATCGACATAAATTCCAGAGAATAAACTGATGACAAATAAATAACCCTTTTTCATTTACATTGATAGGATTTCTCAGACAACAAGAAACACTGAGAAGCTCGAGTAATGAACACATTTTGGAAATAGAACAAAGCAAGTAAAGTTTCATATCCAGAGACGTAGGAACAGTTCGAACCATAAACAAATGAAAAGCGACCACATTGTAATAAATATAGCGATAGTATACTCAAATAAATACGCATCAAACTTTCAAAATAATTAAGTGGGATAGACATAGCTTTTAAATCTTGTGTGAATGGATCCAAGGCTCTCAGCATCACGCTTAGGGTTATAATATCAAAACATTCCCTCATGAGTTGAACTCAGTAAACGAATTTAACTATAAGCATACAGAGGTATTATAATACCGGGTGAATAATACAGTTTTACAGAAAGAAAATTGAGCAGAAGCCGTAAAGAGCTCGGCTCTATTCATTATATATCAGTCAAATATCTACTTTGGACTCCAAAACCTTTACATTAAGTCTAGAATAAAACTGTATTCTAACTAGTGCAATCGGGAATCCAGGGTACTCGAATATTCCCTTGAATAACCTATGAATCAAAAACAAACTATTTACAATCATTATAAACAAACGGAGCTAGCCGAAGGTGTTCAAGCCTGAAGGTGTGCCAAGCCTTAGCCAGGGCTGTTTGGGGTCAGCAATCCCATTTAACCTCTGAGAAGGTTCCAAAGGTACCCTATTTTGGGTACTCTGGCCAACGCCTTTAAATATGAAAACAAGCAAAATGAAACATATATAAACCCTGGAGCGGGTAGCTAGCAAGCAATAATACCTTTGACCTTCATCAAGAAACCATGCATTCGAAGTATGAAACTTACCTGGTGAACGATGCGGAAAAATGAAATCCTGAAGGCCTTGTCATTTTCCATAGCAGGAGGCACTTCAACTGTAACGACCTCCTTCACACATCAAACAACAAAGAATATTTACAGTCACAAACTTAGCTATACAACCCTGCAAGGTGAAACTGAGTTGGCATAAACTGAAATCAAAACGAATAACTTTACCTGTATACAAAATTCCGGATGAGCTGGCTGGATATTTCCTGAGTAGCAAAGCAGAGTCTCGAATGGACAGTTTACAGGTGAACCCTGGTGCGAGGAGAGACGAAGCCAAATTGGAGCTGGCGCCAAGGCGAATGGACAATATGAGTTTTCGAGTCGGCATAAATGATGCACTCAAAACCCTCAGGTAAATCTCCGCCCTCAGATCTAGATCTGATAATCCTCACCGTTGGAGATGAGCGAGGACCAAGGAGCTCGACAGCCGAGGGTACGTTGCCACGCCATATCACATGCTGAAGCAGAGAACGGATAAGGAGCAAGCCAGGTGTAAATCATAGGAGGAACCAGCGACACAGTGAATTAATGCAAACCAACAACCATTCCATCGGGAAATATCTCCGATCACTTGAATATTTAACCATAGTTCATGCAACCGGGAATGGTTACACACGGACATCTTGTGACGTGGCGCTATGTGGCGCCGGGAGAACGCATTATAGTGAATAGAATGTAATTTTTTCTTTTTACTGTAGTGGAGTCGTGACAACAAGATAGTTGTGAGGTAGGTTTTGTACTGTCAAATCATTAGTCATGATAAAGTTAGAAGAATAAGCACCCCCTCATGAGTGGGATTCCCCTCTCAAGTGTGTCTACAAGTCTTAGCCCTTGATAGGTCATAAATTTCCTACTAAGTGCTAACTTGAGGACTATTGGCACTAGCCTAGGGGTTATCTTGATCATTTGTTGATTCCTTTATATTTTAGTAAAGAAAATTTGCCCCACTTATGGACCACTGGTAGGTTATTTCAAGTGATATGGATTTTCTTGAATAATGGTGATGAAACAACCCATAGTCATTCATACTAACAATTACTTTCTCAATTGGAAATTGAGTTATGATAAGGCTGTGACCTTGGGAAAAAAAAATAAAAATTTGAGCTCAATTTAGTAAAGAAAATTTTCCCCACCTATGGACCACTCGTAGGTTATTTCAAGAATAACGGTGATGAAACAATCCATAGTCATTCATACTAACTATTACTTTCTCAATTGGAAAGTGAGTTATGATAAGGTTGTGACCTTTGGAAAAAAATAAAATAAAAAAATTGAGCGCAATTTAGAGACATTAGCAAGTGCATTGTCAATTGAGAATTAAATTAAGATAGGCTTGCAATGTTGGTAAAAAGGTAGAGATCAGGCTAAATGATATTAGAAAACACCATTGGTGATAACCAATATTATAAGTACAAGAGATATTGATTATCTTACTAATCCTAAAAGAGGTTGAAATTATTTTTTAGTTATGCTAAATGACTTAAAACTATATGTGATTGGCTAAAAATTCATCTTCATAAAATGTAAAAAACAAGTTAACCACCCAACAAAAATTAATAAAAATGAATTTTTACATTTTTACTATCTTCTAACTAATTAATTATTTTGATTTAACACAATTGGTTAGCCATGAATATTACCATTGTCTCTCTCTATCCCTAGATTTTATGAATTATATTAACCATGGCTAAACCAATGATTAAAAATTCAGTTTTATGTTTAGGTCAAAATTTCCGTTATTATAATTTTGCACGAAATGATTACATGTAGATGTAGAATACAACGGTGTACATTCTGCAACACGTTTTCACTCGAGTTTATATTTGTAATGTCCCAATTTTCTCACTATCACCACGTGATTCGCTTTTGCTTTCATTCCTTTGACAGCTAAATTGTTTCTAGTGTAATAAAATATCAAAAGACTTAAAATTTACCCATACAAAATTTTAGATGAGGAAAGGCTCAAAATTTACCAAAAAAAGATGATAAGAGACTTAAAATTTACCCAGACTTTGTTTTAGCGGAGGTTCTATCCTTCTTCAGATGAAGATTGATTTTTGTTTGGGAGTCAAACATAAGTCAATTATGGAAGGGAAATAGGTAACTTGTGGGTGGAAAAAAGTGGAATTTATTCACATTTGTGGAGGAAGTAAAAGCGATTTCGGGCTTGTTTTCATCCTCTTCCTTCATGAAACAGGTTAAACTTAGGTATTAATATTTACTGAATAAGTAGTCAATTTCTTTAAGGTAGATTTATTGACAGTAATATATAACTAATAATAGAAGGTTCCCTTTAACTAATCATGCGAGTGTTAACTTTAGTGTGTGTAGCGACTGATGAAGAGGAAGAGCGTGAAAGCAGGTTAATGTTTCGCTGCATTAAACTCTTTATTGAAAAAGAGAATGCTTTCAGTTTGGTTACAACGACCGTAACCAAACCCTATCACATTAAATGTTTTATAGCTTAGTAAATATACAACCCTATCACATATACTAGTTTGAAAATATACAGCTCTATCACATTAAATATTTTATAGACTAGTAAATATGTTTGGATAAGAGCTTGTATTCTTTAGTAAGGAAATTGGCCTAAGACCCAAAGGCATTTGGCAAGAGTGAGAGCTTGCCCCTTATGGACCACTAGCAGGTTATTCCAAGCAGCGTGGTTTTTATTATTATTAATGATGATGAGTCAACCTGTTTTTTTTATTAATGATGATGAGTCAACCTGCATTCACGGTTAGCAGCTAGATGGTTGTCCTCGCTATTGGTTTGACAACTCAGTTATGATAGGTTTTCCCACCTATGAAAACACATAACCACTAAACATAGAAGATTGTAGCTTTTTTAATAAACTTTTTAAAACCACTTTATAATACTTTCATAGAAATTTTTATAAATGGAATTTATAACAAAAGAGATTGATAGCTAAATTGAAGACTTTAGTTAGGAGTTGTGCTCAATTATGAACATTGTAGTTCAAATACCATGTTCTTAGACAACATCTTTTAGACAATATTAAAATTCAACTTACATACACGCTCAATCAACCATGAACCATTTTAGATAACCATTCATTAACATCAACCACAATCAACCAAAGTTAACCAAATTGAATGTGGCATAACCCTTGATCAGCTTAACTATGCAACAAAACTAACAAGAAAAATAACAATTTGACATAATATTTGAGAAGATGAATGTTGAAATGTAATATAAGCATTTAGGAACATCACAATTCATAATTTCCCTCGAGCAATGTTACAATCCAACAAAACCTTCAAACAATGGAAATATTAACCTTAGTAAAAACCCGTTAGTGTCTTTAAACATGGTTGACTGTGCACCATAATAAAATATCATAAAACAATACTAAAAAATGATAAAAAATAATGAACCATTATCAAAGCTTTTCTACATGCTCTTCTATAGCAGGGTGTTTTCTAAGGATTCAAATATTATGCTTATGTATAGTATTGTAGGTGACTATTCTAGTTTGAAAAACCATACATATGGAATGTAGGCGAATATTCAATTAAAAACATGTAATTCACTATTAAAACAGGTAAATTTTCAGCGAAAATTAAGCATCAATCACGTTTATGTAAAACATAGGTGAAGTTTTAACCAAATGGGCAAATATTTTTCATAAAATATCCTGAAGGTAGCCAATTGATGAAATTTCATCCAAAAAAAATTACATATTTTGTACTTAACAATATATGGCTATTATTGTCCATAGCCATGCATTGCGAACCAAATTCAATGCAACATAACCATTCACGGATGTTGCAATGCAAAATAACTAGTAAAGAACATATCAACTACGCATAGACTTAGCAAAAGTGAACATTGTAATTTGACATAGTCATTTAGAAATGATGCAATTAATGTAGCCCATGAGAAATGTGGCCATTTGACATAACCCTTAATGAAAATAGATAAACATATATTAAGCACATTGAGAATAAGGTTGATCAGTTAATCTCTAAATGTCACATAATGCAATATAACCATTAAGGAACATTTGACAAAATATACCAAAATGAATGTCACATTGTAACATAACCATTGTTGAATGTAACAACATAACTTTTTCTTGAATATCACAATGTCAAAAATTATTTGTGACTATCACCGTGACACCATGGTTGATCAAAATCATTGTACAACATAACCATTCATTATATAGGAATTTGATATAATACAAGCAACATGATCACGTGCACACACACACACACCCAAAACTCTTGTTGGGTGTCCCTCAATGCCTTAGAATTATCCTAACCCCTACTAGAGTCTTTTCATTCTACATCCCAAGTGGAAAGAAGCACCTCATTTGTTGTTCCCCTTGCACACAAAGATCATGGTCATAATTTTACTTTTCTTCTTAGCATAACCAAAATGGTCATAACTATGCATGGTCATAATACAACTAACATGAGCACACACAGATGTATGCACATCCACATCAAACTCTTGTAAGCCATTTCTTGATGCCTTAAAATTATCCTAACCCCCACTGACCGATGGACAGAGAAGGAAACACAAAATTAACACACTCAAAATGTGAGTTGTTGCTTAATTACTTGCTTGCTTCATTCAATTACTCAAAGCTTACATGATTGTAAAGAGTCAAAACTAATAAGAATAACTATGCTAATCTTTAGGTCACACACACATGACACACAACACTATCACCTGACTGACACATATATTAGCTTTCAATAAATAGCTCAAACTAATAACTAACTGGACTTATCTTAACTCATGCCTGCATGAGTAATTATATCCAACACTCCTCCTTAATTACAACTTCTAAACATAACTACCATTATGACTAAACTATGCCTGTTGGTCTAAGTCTCAACTAAGCTTACATAGAAAAGCTCTTTGCATGAGAGAATTTATTTTGTTCTTTCAGATCCAATTTCTGAAACCTCTGACTAGTTTCAGTTTTATCCTTGTTTTTATGTTGAATCTTACAAACTTGAGTTTATTTTTACGTTTTTCCTTCTTTGGTTTATGTTGCGACCTTTTCATTGTTTCATATTTGCTCCTTAACCTTCTAAAAAACACTTCCAGTTGTTCATGCCTATCATCTTCATCTTCTTCAAAAATATGTTTGTATGTGGATTGCTGCCACATTTAATTCTCTTTTGCTTGGCCTTCATACTCATATATTAACTCATTCAACTGCTGCAAAAAAATTCCATAATAATTTTTTACTTCTTCTTGGCCCATTGTTGAAAAATGCGCTCAACGTTTCCTCCAATTTCTGCAAGGATCTCCATGTCTTCTTCTTTATTTTCACTTTTAGCTACAACTAAAAGTGGATTGTAGTCTTACAAATTTACATACTCAAAAAACACGTTAAAAACATTTAAAACATCATTGTAGTAATCTTATTTTTTCTCTTCTTGGAGAGCTCTCTCAAAAAATTCTCTTCCCTCTGTTGTTGCACAATTGTCTTCCACTTGGTTGTCACATGCAAGTGGGCTTCCCCTACCAAACAATAAGTAATCAATTCTAGATATTTCTACTTCATCATCTACATCCATTCTTTATTTGAGTGATCTTCATCAAATTTAACATCATGTACCTCTAATTCAAAGAGGTCCCCATCATCAATCTCACCTGTTGGATCCACCATATCATTGACTACTTCAATGGTAGCATCAATATCGTCAGCAAGATCTTTTGTTGGATTCACTAAATCATACACTTCCACAGTGGTATTTTACAATCACTATCCATTTATGGCCTAGCACAGTGGGATTCATCAATGCCTTTTCTCTCTTTTTCTACTATTGTAAACTTTTCTCTTTGTGACATAACATTTTGTTTCATGTCACTCCCCCTTGCACCAAATTCTTCTTCGAGGGTTTTCCACCATTCTTCCACAATTATTTAGAAGATGTAGCTTTTGTTACCTTAGACAAAATCATTTCATCCATTGCTTGTTGAATGAAACTCAAAGCTAAGGCATCTTTTGAATCATAATATCATGGGGGTTATAATTCTTCATAATATCATACAACAAATCTTTTCAACATATAAAATTTTCCATCTTAACATACTAGATTTCAAAGTTCTTACCAAAAAACATAGGAGGTTATAGAAAATCCATGTAACACCAATCAACCTCGATCTCTTGTTCATCTTTTGCTAGACTTCTCGGTTCATCGATTATAGCATGAACCTCTCTAAACATGGCAATGATCTTTGCCTCTTCTTTTCGATTTCTTCTTTTGATTTTCTTGAGTCGTCCTTTCTGACTTGTGCATGTCATCTCTTGCTTATCATTCACCTTTTGCTTTATACTTCCTTCACTTATTCACCCCCAAAAAACATGATTTTGTTATGATACCCCAAATACAAAATAAATATTCATGACAACCTTTCTTTTTTTTATATGCTCAGAATTATTATTTTTTATAAATAAATCCCATTTTATTAAAAAAAAAACTGTAATCCTTTATTTTTTATATACAACACAAAACTCTTCCTAAAAAATAGAGACTCATCGAACTAATAAAATTTATCCACACTTTGACATTTCAAAAATAATTATTTTTGTATGATTAATAATGGTGGATTCAATCAAATTTTCAAACCTTCATCTACAGTGGTTCAACCATTTAAGGATTTGGCCCTCACTCTATTTAGAAAAAAATGATAACTACGACTCTACAAATCGACTTGTAGATCATGACTCCATGACTCCAGTGGTGACTCACAAGGGTGGCTACGACACTCCCAATATCACAAGCGATCAATGGAAATGACACCTTCTGAATATTACAAACAAATCTACAGGTTAGTGCTCATTCATGCATGAAGTGAAAAAAATCTTTTGACTCTCTTATTACTCACATAATGCGACTCTACAAGCTGCGGTTGCAAACTCTTGGCTCTTTTAATCCTTTGGATTTGATACCAATTTGATAGATGGGAAGAGAAGGAAACACAAAATTAACACACTCAAAATGTGAGCAAGTGCTCAATTACTTGCTTGCTTAATTCAATCGCTCGTAGCTTACACACTCATGACACACACATCACTATCATGTAATCGATACATAGATTAAATTTCTATAAATAACTTGAACTAATAACCAAATAGACTTAACTTGCTTAACTCATGCATGCGTTCATGTGGGAGTAAATATCTCTAACACCCATTAGATTCTTTTCATTCTACATCTGAAGTGGGAACAAGCACCTCATATCTAGTTACTCTTGCACATCAACATTTGCATGGTCATAATTGTATTGTTCTTCCTATGGTGGAGCAACCACGAATATGTACTATCTTTTTCTCATCTTTTCACTAGTAACTTCAATATCCCTGTTATGACCCCACCCTCTTATTGATGTTCATCAACTAGCACCTCCTCTTTAAGTATAGAGGTACGTTGAACAAAATGTAGCCAACTACCCAAATTAGAGTACCAATAATGAAAAGAAGAATAAGGGAAATGGAAAAGAAACTGGCTAATGCTAAAATGAAGGGAATCAATGGAACTAAGATCAAGATCCTAATAGTAATGCTCGAGGCATCCAAAATACCAAAAAAAGGAGTCAAAATAACGATCCCCAACCAAAATAAGGGAAGAAATGTTAACCACATAAATTATTTGTGATGTATATAGACATTACACCCATTATTCTTGACTTTTACTTGAAATTTTTTGATTGAAGGAAGTGGCTGAGAAAGCCCAGCAACTACTAATCAACATGCCACTCAACTTGCTCCTCCTTCATCATTACAACCATATGTATTGCGCAATGATTTTCTAATGCAAGGATTTGTAAATTAAATAATAATAATAATAACAAAATAAATAAATAAATTATTTTTCAAGTAGTTACATTTAGGAGTGAATTTGGAGTTTTTATCTACAATGGTACTAGTTGTGAATACCACAATTTCAAATAAGTTTTAATTTTAAAAAAGATGTAATGGTAGCATCAATTTTATTTTTGAGGGTCAATTTTAAGGTTTTAAGGTTTTGCCAAGGTTGTGATTTCAAACAAGTCAAAATATCAACCACCCCTAAAAAATTGGTGCTATTAGTAGTGTCACCTTTTGATTTGAGGTAAAGATAACCACTAAATGTTGTTGAGATTTTCTGTTCATTAAATTTGGCAAAAATCTCATGTATGTGACAACAATAGGATTTGTTGCTAAATTAGCTCCATTTTATTCTTGAGGAGGAGTTATTGCATCCTATATTTGTTGTGAGAGAATTTATGATTCAGTTTTCTACTCCCAGCTGTAAAAATGTAAGCCTGTAGAGGATATTTGTGTTGAGAGTGTGTGAGGAACTAAATTGTTGTAATCGCTTGTTGAATAATAAGATTGCCGATGCCTCTATTTGGTGGATGTAGCCCAGATTGGTTGGGTGAACCACGTTAAAATCTTTGTGATATTTTTTTTTATGATTTTGTGTGTGTTGTGTATGCTTATTTAATTTAAGTTGCGTTGTTTGCTCCAACAATTGGTATCAGAGCAATGTTGTGGAGCTGGTAAGTGTGACAGAGACGGAAGATAGGGTTGGTGCAATTTCATCGCGGGCGCCATTTTTGAGCTGAAAGAAGGGTTGGCGCGGTTTTGAGCATTATAATTGCGCCAGAAATCGCTATTGGCGCAGAAACGCAACGATTAAGCGCGTCATTTTCATGACTCACATCGATTTTGTTTGTGGCGCGGATCTTCCGCCGTCGAGGAGCGCCAAGCCTCTTTCTCTTTGGAAAAACTGCAATTATTATTATTATTTTTTTTTTTGAAATTGTAATATGCCATGACATGGTATGGCAGAGGCATTGTATTATAAGGTAAAGGCATTATAGTATAAGCAAAAGGCATTTTTTAAATAAAAACTTCATTTATTAAAAAGTTGGAATTGGAGATTTTGTGTGTTACAACATGGCAAAAACTCAAAGTGCTTGTTTTGAGATCGAGAAGTTCAATGGAAAAAACAACTTCGAGATCTGGAAAGTGAAGATGTATGATCTACTCGTGCAACAGGGCATGGCGAAGGCTTTGTTGGGAAAAGCCAAATAGCCTTACACCATGACAGATGATGAATGGAGCGATTTGGATGAAAGAGCACTGAGCGGTATTCGACTGTGTTTGGCGGATGATGTTTTGTTTAACATCGTGTCAGAGATAATTGCTACTAGTTTGTGGACAAAGCTTTGAGAAGCTGTACATGACAAAATCCTTAACCAATAGGATTCTTCTAAAGCAACAGTTGTACAGTTTGCGCATGAAGGAAGGTACATCTATTACTGATCATTTGAATACCTTTAATACTCTCTTGGTGCAGTTAGAAAGTATAGAAGTAAAATTTGAATCAAAAGATAAAGCTATAACTTTATTATGCTCGTTGCCCAAGTCACGGGATCATTTTGTTACTTCTATAAGTCTTTGTTCATCAGAAACCCTTGAATGTGATGATGTTGATGGAGCTTTGTTGTCCGAAGAGACAAGGAAGAGGTCAAATTTAGAAACCTCTACATCAGAAGCAATGATGCTCAGAGGTCGTTCTAAAGAAATATGCTTCAGTAAACACAATGACTTGCGTTCAAAATCGAAAAGGGAGAAGAGTAAGGTAAAGTGCTGATTTTGTGGCAAATCGGGACATTTCAAGAAGGACTGTTGGAAGAGACAACAAACATCCAAAGAAGACTCTTCGACAGAGAAGAAAGAAGCAAACACAACAGATATAGGTTCGGCATCCATTTTAGGTATGAGTGATGAAGTGTTATCAGTTAATTTGTCTAATCATGATCAACATTGGCTGTTAGATTCTGGTGCCTCAAATCACATGTGCATTCATAGAGAATGGTTTAAAACTTATAAATCAATCAATGATGGAGTAGTTTACATGGGAAATGATGTCACATGAAACATTGTGGGAATTGGAAGCATCCAGCTTAAAATGTTTGATGGGACAAATAAAATTCTAACTAATGTAAGACATGTACCTAAACTAAGAAAAACCTCATTTCACTAGGAGTACTAGACACTAATGGATATAAAACTTTTATTCAAGGTGGAGTAATGAAAGTTTATAAAGGAATTTTACTAGTAATGAAAGCAAGCAAGGTTGGAAATCTTTTTCAGTTAGAAGGAAGAACAGAGTCAGATCATGTTTCTACAGTATCTGAAAATGACAGTAATTCTATTCGTTTATGGCATCAAAGGTTGGGCCATATGAGCGAAAGATGTTTAAAGATTTTATCTGATCGTAGGTTACTTCCTAATTTAAAGTCTGTTAAGTTAGATTTCTGCAAACATTGTCTATTTGGGAAACAAAGCAAGCATAAGTTTAAAACTGGAAAACATACTAGTAAGGGAATCCTTGATTATATCCATTCTGATGTTTGGGGTCCATCTCCTACAACCTCATATGGATGATCGTCATATTTTGTATCTTTTATTGATGATTTCTCTAGAAAAGTGTGGGTCTACATGTTAAAGAAGAAGTCTGATGTATTTACAGTTTTCAAACAGTTTAGAGCATTAATTGAAAACATCACTGGAAGAACCATTAAATGTTTAAGAACTGACAATGGTGGTGAGTTTACTTCAAAGGAATTTAATAATTATTACAAGGAGGCTGGGATCGAAAGACATAAAACCACTGTATATACTCCTCAGCAAAATGGAGTTGCTGAACGCATGAACAAGACTCTTTTAGAGAGAGCAAGAAGTATGCTTAGTAACGCCAATTTGCAGAAGGAATTGTGGACAAAAGTAGTTTCGACAGCTTGCTATTTGATAAATCGATCACCATCAACTGCAATAGGATGCAAAATTCCTCAAGAGGTATGGAAAGGTCATCCTTGTGATTATTCTAAACTGAAAGTGTTTGGTTTTGATGCATATGCTCTAGTTCTGAAACATCAACGTTCTAAATTAGATCCTAAATAAAAAAGATATATCTTTGTTGGATATGGTGGTGGGATTAAGGCATATAGATTGTGGGATCCTACTACTCACAAGATCATCATTAACAGAGATGTTAAATTTAATGAATCTTCACTTGAAAATCTAGATGTAGATGATAAATTGAAACAGGATAATGTATCTAAGCTTCAACACATTCAGTTTGAAACCAGTTCAAATACCGATGATAGTCAAGATGAACAAGTTTCAGATGCAAGTCATGAACAAGTTTCAGATGCAAGTCATGAACATGTTTCAGATGTAGATCATGAAGAAGTTCCTACAGATAATAATCAACAAATTTTGGAAGTACGAGAAACATCTCTAAGGAGGTCCATAAGAATCAAACGTCCTCCTAAAAATTATGATGATTATTTTACTTCAATTGCTTTAACCGCTAATGATGATGAACCTTTATGCTATCAGGAAGCTATAGAAGGTTCTAAAAGTGAAAAGTGGAAATAAGCTATGAAGGACAAGATGATGGCATTAGTCAGGAATGGCATATGGGATCTGGTAGAACTTCCTAAAGACAGAAAAACTGTGGGATGTAAATGGGTTTACAAATTGAAAAGGGGTGTTGAGGATACAGAGGACAGGTACAAAGCAAGGCTGCTCACAAAAGGTTTTTCTCAGAAAGCAGGATTGATTTTCATGAGATATTTTCATCAGTTGTAAAAATTGTTTCAATTCGAATTGTATTAGCATTAGTTTCTTTACTTGATTTAGAATTACAACAACTAGATGTTAAAATTGCCTTTTTACATGGAGATTTAGATGAGGAGATTTACATGGAACTACTGGAAGGGTTTGTTCAAAATCGCAACAAGAAATTTGTCTGCAGGCTCAAGAAATCATTGTATGGTCTGAAGTAGTCGCCTCGACAATGGTACAAGAAATTTGATTCTTTCATGATGATTCAAAATTATATAAGAAATGAATATGAGCATTGTGTTTAATTTAAGAAATTAAGTAATGGCATGTTCATTATCTTAGTGTTGTATGTTGACGATATGCTTTTAGCAAGCAAAAGCATAATAGAGATCAACAGGTTAAAGGCTCAGATGGCTAGGACATTTGATATGAAAGATCTAGGAGCAGCAAGATAGATTTTCGGCATGGAGATTTTAAGAGACAGGAGCAATGGTAAGCTGTGGCTATCACAACAGAAGTATATTGAGAAAATACTCTTGAGGTTTGGTCTGAACAATGTGAATCCTGTGGCACTCCCTTTAGCTTCCCATTTTAAGCTTTATTCTAGTTTATATCCTAATACAAATGAAGAAAAAGAATATATGTCTCGAATTCCATATGCCAATGTAGTAGGTTGTTTAATGTATGCGATGGTTTGTACTCGACCAGATATTTCACATGCAGTTGGGGTTGTCAGTAGGTATATGGCAAACCCAGGAAAAGAACATTAGTTAGCAGTGAAATGGGTGCTTCGGTATTTGAGAGGCACAAGTGATTATTGTATCACTTATAACAGGAGTAGTGAATTTGTTTGCAGATATGTTGATTCCGATTTTGCAGGTGATTTGGATAAGAGAAGGTCAACATCAAGGTATGTATTTACTCTTGTAGGTGGAGCTATTAGCTAGATGTCAAAGCTACAAAACATTGTTGCTTTATCCACTACTGAAGCAGAATACATAGTTGCCTCACATCCTTGCAAAGAAGCAATTTGGTTGAAAGGTTTGTTTGGTGAGTTTGGTAGGTTACAGGACAACATCAAGTTATTTTGTGATAGTCAAAGTGTAATTCATTTGGCTAAGAATCCGACCTATCATAGTAAATCAAAGCATATACCTATCAAGTACCATTTTGTAAGACAGGTTATCACTGAAAGGGGCGTCTCTCTTGAAAAAGTGCATACAAAGGAGAACTGTGCAGACATGTTCATGAAACCAGTTTTGTTAGAGAAGCTACGTTGGTGGCTGGCTTCTCTTGGCTTGCAAAAAAGATAAAATAATAAAGGAACAGGGTATCAGGGTAATTGTTGTCAAGGTGGAGATTGTTGAGATTTTTTGTTCATTAAATTTGGCAAAAATCTCATGTATGTGACAACAATAGGATTTGTTGCTAAATTAGCTATATTTTATTCTTTAGGAGGAGTTATATTGCATCTTATATTTGTTGTGAGAGAATTTATGATTCAGTTCTCTACTCCGAGCTATAAAAATGTAAGCCCGTAGAGGATATTTGTGCTGAGAGTGTGGGAGGAACTAAATTGTTGTAATCTCCTATTGAATAATAAGATAGCCGATGCCTCTATTTGGTGGACGCAGCCTAGATTGGTTGGGTGAACCATGTTAAAATCTTTGTGTTATTTTTTTTTTATGATTTTGTGTGTGTTGTGTATTCTTATTTAATTTAAGCTGCACGTTGTTTGCTCCAACAAATGTGATCTTTAATAAATGAGAACTTTGTACGGTTCTCATTAAGTTGGTAACTTGTTTCTTATCTTTCAATGCAATTTCGTATACAAAATTGGGGGTTACAAATATATTTTAGAAATGGAGATCATTAGAGATAGAGAAAATAAAAGGCTTTCATTGAGATAGTAAGTATGTAAGTTTTGTGTTATATTGGTTTTGAATTTTAGATTACAGACCATTGAGAACTCTAATTCCTATGCGAACTAAGCTCTCAATTTAGTATGTCCTACAACACCCACATATATGGAGGATATCACTTATGTTACTTATGCTAGGTGTAGTTGGTAGTTTAATGTATGCTATGGTTTTTGCTAGATCAAACATTGCCCAAGAAGTGGGAGTTTTGAGTGAATTCACAGTTAGTCCTCGAAATGAACATTATGTTAGAGTGAATAGTGTTAGGACATTCTTTTATCATAGTGATGTCTAATGAGACCTACACTTAAAGGATATACATGGCTATGTGGACTCTGATTGTACATGTATGTAGATTAAAGGAGATTTATGAGTGGATATATGTTTTGATTGTTTGGTGGAACAATGAATTGGATGAAAAAGTGACAACTTCTTGTCACTTTATCCATTTTAGAAGTATAGTTTATGGCAACTACTCATGCTTATAAGAAAACCATTTGGAAGACTAGGTTTAGAAGTAGGACCAAGTGGGAGAGCTATTACAATTCAATGTGATAGTAACAATGCCATTTGAGTAGCTAAGAACACAACCTTTTCTGTGAAGACAAAGCATATAGATATCAAATTCCATTTTGATAGGGGCATGGTAGATGATAGAAAGTGATACTAGAGAAGTTGACACTTTGCAGAATCCTATAGATGTATTCGTGAAACTAGTGAGCATAAGTAAATTCAAGTGGTGTTGAGAGTTTATGGACCTTATCGTCCCTAGAAATTCGCTGATAATTTGATGCATATTCTCTTATATTATTGCAATGTATATGCCAAGTGGGAGAATGTTAGGACAAGGGTGTCATAAACTTTGCAATCTTATAGGATCAAGTAATGATTGCCAAACAATAATAGGGAATGAATGGATAATAATGGTAGAGAATAAAAGTTGAGAAATAACAAGGAATATATGCAAAGCATTAACATGTAATGACTTATTTGCAACGATAGTTGGCCAATGATTCACTGGTGGCTTTCAACATGTAGAATTAGAAAACCATAAATGGTTTGTGTTTGCTATGTATATTTATTTAATGATAGGGTTGAAGGAAAACATAGTGCAAGTTTTTACATATTGTTATGCTGCCAAATTTTCTCTAGAATCCTTATGCTATTGCTGAAAACTATTATCGAGAGCTCAAAGACTCTATATTATAACGATATAGTTGTTGAATAATAAACCAAATATGTTTTAGAGTGTTAATTTTTTTTCTTAGAAAAAGTTTTCCTTGGGAACCGCATCATTAACTGTCTTTTATTTATTTCATTTATTTACAACTACTCTATTCCAAATTTTTTATATGTTTTTCCATCATAAATTAATAAAAAAAACATATTTTTCACCTTTAATTCCTTTTAGCATGGATATACATTCTTGCATTAAACCCATATTCTATATTCATGAAAGGCAACAGGCTGAAGGAATTCATAGACAATGATATTACTAAGCCTCGAACAACAGATGATCAAGATCTAGCAAAGTGGACGAAATGTGTTGCAAAGGCAAGAAGGATCATACTAAAAGGAGTTTGAGATCATATTGCCTCAAACCTCCATGGGAAGGATACACCATATGTAATGTGGCATGCCTTGATCAGCTTCTTTCAAAACAATCGTGATCATAGGAAGCTCGCACTGAAGGACAAGCTCTGGAATATCAAGATGGGGAAGGGCGATATAATAGCATAATACTTGAGTAGATTCACCCAATGTCGGGATGGTCTTGGGAGCATCAATATTACAGTTGTTGAAGATGATCTGGTCAACCTAACACTTCTAGGCATTCCCAAGATCTAACACAACTACTGAGATTCGATAAATGGGAAGAAACATCTACCATAGTGGGAGCATTTGTGGTCTGACTTGGTGCAATAAGAGATAAGGTGGAGCACCAGATATGGAACCTCATCAAATAATGATGACGCGGATAAATGTGCCTTAGCTAGAAAGGTGAAGAAAGGGAAATGACAAAAATTCAAATCCAAAGGAGATTCCTGTTAGGGGGGCAAGAAGAAAGACTTGTCAAAGATTAAATGTTTTCACTACCATGAGATGGGACACTATGCCACAAACTTTCCACACAAGAAGGCCGACAAGAAGCCCTTAAGAGGATTGGCGGGTGAAGCTCTTGCGTCACAATTCAAGTTGGATTCTCCCTCATTTCTTGCATGGTGACATCGGTGATGGGTAGTGTGTGGCATCTGGATAGTGGATCCTCATTCCATATGACCAAAAAGAAAGAATTATTCAGCAAATGGGAGGAAAAGGACCTCTAGATAGACATTGAAATGGGAGATGATGGAAGGTATAGTGTGACCGACATCGGTATTGTCACTTTTTAGAGGGATTCTAATTCTCCTCTCACAGCAAAAGATTTAATGTATGTTCTGGATCTGAAGAATAATTTAGTTTCAGTTGCTATGTTGGAGGACCATGGCTACGATGTGATATTTAGCAAGGGAAAGGCTTTCCTTCGTCACATAGCCTCAGGACAAGTGAAGTAGATCAAGGTTTAGGTGAAGAACCTCTATAAATCGGATGTAGAATATTGTGCAACATTGAGCATAAAAGAAGAGATGGTGCAGAGCCGAGAAATTAGTGAATTACGGCATAGAATATTGGATCACTTGCACCATGGAGCTTTGAATATCTTGCAACAAATTTCTACAGGACTTCCCAAGGGTGCACTAGAGGAGAGAGATACATGCAAAGTGTGTACATTGGGGAAGTATACCAAATCCACCTTTCATGATAAGGACAATAAAGTGCAAGTGATCCTTGAAAGAGTTCCCTCAGATGTCTATGGACTGTTCTTGACAGAACCTCTATAAATCGGATGTAGAATATTGTGCAACATTGAGCATAAAAGAAGATATGGTGTAGAGCCGAGACATTAGTGAATTATGGCATATAATATTGGATCACTTGCACCATGGAGCTTTGAAGATCATGCAACAAATTGCTACAGGGCTTCCCAAGGGTGCACTAGAGGAGAGAGATACATGCAAAGTGTGTACATTGGGGAAGTACACCAAATCCACCTTTCATGATAAGGACAATAAAGTGCAAGTGATCCTTGAAAGAGTTCCCTCAGATGTCTGTGGACCATTCTCGACAGCCTCCAAGGCCAAGCACAAGTATTATGTAATATTTGTAGATGATTTCTCATGTAAGTATTGAATTTTATTCATGCAAAAGAAAGATCAAATGTTCTCTAAATTTTGTGAATTTAAATAAGTTGTTGAGAAAGAAATTGGCAGGAAAGTGAAGGCCCCCAAGAGCAATAACAACAAAGAATATGTGTCTAATGAACTGAAGAACTTCTGTGCATCAGAAGGCATTTGACGAAAGTTAATAACACCCCATAACCCACAACAGAATGGGGTGGATGAAAGGAAGAACAAAAGTATTGTGGGATTTTCACGAGAAATGTTACATGATCAGGGCCTACCATTGCACTTGTGGGCTAAAGCATGCAAAACAACTATATATGTGGAGAACGAGAGTCCTCATCAGATTCTCGGTATGAGTACAACGAAAAGAAGATTTTTCAAGGAAGAAACTAGATATGGCACACTTTAGGATCTTTGGTTCATAAGTTTATTTTCATGTTACCAAGGATGCAAGGAAAAATCTACAGCCAATAGCTAAGTTGGGCATATTTGTGGGGTACACTGATACACATCAAAACTATCAGGTGTACCTTCCATCTCATAGGATGAAAGTGGTTCATAGAGATATGAGTTTCGATGAAGAGAAGGCCATGATATATTCTCCTGAGAGGGAGCTTCAGTTACATGTAGATGAGGAGCTTTTAGCTCTAAAGGAAGAACCTCAAGATGATGTGGAACAACCACATGCAGAGGAGCAGAGAGTGGAACCACCCAATCATGCAGAGACTTCTAGAGATGGAAGAAGGCACACTAGAGAAGCTGACAGACTGATGCATGATGATAGAGAGAATGTGGGAGAACCCACATCACAAGACAGGTAGATGAGGTCACCAGATCAGTGTACTGGATACATGGATCTTATGAGAGAGAGCGTAGAGATTGAGCCATCCTCATTTGAGGAAGCAATGCAACAACTAGTATGGGTTGATGCCATAGTAGAGGAGTATGACTCCATTATCAGTAACAGTGTTTGGGAAGTAGTCCCAAGGCCAACAGATAAGTCAGTGGTGAGTTTTAGATGGCTTTACAAGGTAAAGCAAGCAGCAGATGGGAGTGTCGAGAAACAGAAGAGTAGATTTGTGGCCAAAGGGTTCTCTCAGGTGGAGGGAATTGAGTACAAGGAGACCTTTTCTCCAGTAGCAACGTACTCTTCAATCATATCTATTCTAGAACTTTTAGCACAGATGGGATGGAAGATACATTAGATGGATGTGAAGACAACATTCCTCAACGAAGTGATTGAGGAAGAGGTGTACATTGAGAAACCGAAAGGATTTGGGACCTTCAACAAAGACTCACATGTATGTAGACTAAAGTTAGCGTTGTATGGATTGAAACCAGCACCTCGTGCTTGGTACACCAGGATTGACAGTTATTTCACTGGGTTGGGCTTCACCAAAAGTGAAGCAGATGCAAACCGTTACCATATTGTGGTTGAAGGTAAATTATTGATTATAGTATTATATGTTGATGATTTAATCCTAACAAGTGATGAGAAGCTAATAAAAATATTGCAAATAGGATCTTATAAGGGAATTCGAGATGAAGGACCTGGGGCTCATGCATTATTTCCTTGGTATGGAAGTATGGCAAGCAGATGAGGAATTGTTTGTCTCTCAGGGCAAGTATGCCAATGAGATACTGAAGAAGTTCCACATGGAGAGAAACAAACCCATGGAGACTCCTTTAGTAAGGAATTGGAGGAATGAAGATGCTACTTCAGGTTAGGTAGTGGAGGCTACTATTTATAGGAAGCTTGTGGGTTCAATTATGTATTTGGTGCACACATGACCAAACATATGTTTTTCAGTTAAAAAACTTAGTGAAGCAATGGTTAATCCAACCAAACTCTATTGGAAGGCATCTAAACATGTGTTGAGATACATCAGAGGCACCACTCAGTTTGGTATTTGGTACAAACGGATAGAGGAAGTGAAGCTGCAAGGCTTCATAGATGTAGATTTAGAGGGAGTCCATTAGACGGGAATAACACATCAGGAAGAATATTTAGTATTGGGTCAGAAGAAGTTTCTTGGTAAAACAGGAAGTAAAGATCAATTGCACTTAGTTCAACAGAAAAAAAGTACATGGCCGTTAGTCAAGCAACTTGTGAGGGTATCTGGATGAGGAAGATCCTTGTTGGTTGATTTGGTCAGCAGATGGATCCTACACTGATTTACTGTGATAATTAGAGTTGTATAAAACTCTCTGAGAATCCAGTTTTTCATGATCAGTCCAAGCATATGGACATCAGGTATCACCATCTACGAGATTATGTGCAGAGGAGAATCATGTTGCTGGAGTACATTCCTACAGAGGAACATGATGCAAACATCTTGACTAAGGAACTGTTAAGAAGAAAATTCAAGTACCATAGAGGCAGGATTGGGGTATCTAATAATCATTTCTTGCTGAGAGAGAGTGTTGAAAATGCAACAAGAAAATCCTGATTTAATTTTGTCCTTGAATTAAATTAGGAATAAAATTGTAATTCCACATCATAAGACAACTTCTGCGAGTTAACTAAGTTAATTTGACTTAGTTAGCAATAACTTCGAGTTGATGGTCTAATGTGAGTCATGTAGAGTGTCTCCTACATTATAGGAGCCTTGGTTGAGTTTATTTTGAGTTGTAATTAATTAGTTCATTTTAACTGAATTAAAGTCAATTAAACTAGTTCCAATTAATGGAGGAATTAGTAGGAGGTTAGACAGTGGGGTGTTGCTTCATGTGTTCAACTAGTTAATTGAAGATTCACTCATAAATAAATCATGCATGTAAGATCTAAGAGTTACCTAGTTGGTAATGGAGTTCAAGGACAATGTACTATTAGTTGTATAATCATCTGAATTGTACATGAGGTGCATGCAGTCAGAGGAAGGCCTATGAGGATTGTGCAATTCATGTTGAGGAATTTCTGTAATTAATAGGGGGATAATTCCCAAGGAAACAACACAAGGAAATAGGGAATTGGGAAAGCCAAAATTTGGTTAAGTATTGGCCTAGTATTTTCTAGGAAATTGTGAGACAAATAGAGATAGTGCAGAGGTTTCTCTGACTTGAGAAAAGCATTGTAATCTTCTCATATTTTATGACTAATGCAATATACATATAGCAGGGATTTTTAGTTGTGTATTTCCCTAGGAAATTATTGTGTAATGTGTTGATTGAATTCTTTCTCTTGTATGCTTCATGCTTTTGTAATCATTTAATTTCTTCCGCTGATGAGTAGAGTAGATTCAAGTCTATTGTTTTAGTAAATTACAATTAGTAGTTTGAATCTTCAAGGAATTTCTACATGCTCTATCCATTAATGCTCATAAAAGAGTTCAGAGACTTAGAATGGATATAACCCTCATGCCTCGATTGAATTTCATTCAAAGATGTGAGAAGGCCATAGAAGGGCAGTCGAAGAGGGTTAAACAATAGGCTGCATTGTTATGAAAGTTACTCAATATCCATCCTCATATTACATAAGATAATGAAGTCCACTTCCAAGAGAAACGTGACCCTTATTCCTAGAAACCAAGCCATAAACCTAACTAGATTCATTTCCTTAGATATCTTTGGGCCTCTCTTTGGATCTATATTTTCTCCATAGGGCCAAAGGTAAATTCCAAGCTAAGTCACAAATGATATGTGTTAGATTCTTACCAAGTGATAGCTAATGAATTCCATTATATATATTTGGAGGGGAACATATGAGAGCTAGTTGACTTGAGGAACTTTAGTAGGGAAACTTCATAAATTCGAATAAAAAATAATTTTGAAATGGAACCAAAAACATTGGTCCAAAAACCCTTTAAAAATAGTTCCTTTAATAATCTAGAAGTGCATTGGTCCAAAAATAATTCATAGAATTCCTTTAATAATCTAAAAGTTCTTTTATGCCCAAGAGATAAGAGAATGTCCAATGGTAGTATGTCACATCATCCTATTTTATGGGGATTTTGACCACATGTTGGGGGATTCAAATGTCGATTCAACATAACTTCCAAACCGTAAAGGCTCTCATGGTGTGCCATATACCATCGGAATCAACTCGATGAGGAGAATCAAATAAGGATGGTCTAAATTGATTTTCCTATTATTTCAGTCAACAATAATGGGGCATATTCTAGTGCTGCTTGGGTTGACATCAATGAAAACTACATTTCAACATTTGCCCCCTTTATCATTTATGGAAACACATGTACTCCCCCTGCGATCAATGCCCCCCCTGATTCTATGCCTTTAATATTCCTGACCTATTTTCTCTCCCCCTTTGACATCTAGGCAAAGGGTGACTCCCCATGACAATTTGCCTACTTCTATGTGTTTGTATCCTACCTCTACTCCTCTTGTATGTTCGGGCATATGGAGTGAACATTAATGTGAACTTGGAAAAATCCAAAGATTCTAACGAAGATACTCAAATTTTTCTCGCGATAAGGGTTTGGTGAAGATGTCAACTATTTTCTCCTTTGTCCCAATATATTATACCTTTATGTCCCTATTTTCAACCTATTCTCGAATAAATTGATTTTTGATAGGAATTCGTTTTGTTATTTAATGCATGACAATATTCTTGGAGCTTCTTATGTCGTTGGTGTTGTCACATAACATCGAAATAGGCTGGTGCTATGTATTCTTCTTCCGTTGTGGATACGAAGATGAAAGACTGCTTCTTGCTTAATCATGATACAAGATAACCACCTAGGTAGAAGGTTGCTCCATTGGTGCTTTTACGATCATCAACACTGCCTTCCCAATACGTTTAAATCATTCCCTTCTGGATACCACAGGCCAAAATCTATTGTTCCCTTGAGATATCGAAAAATTCTCTTTACTTCAACAACATGAGATTCTTTTAATTTGTCTTCCAAGTTTAATCTTCGAACATAATTGAAACAAAACCTAATTTAAGCATGTATATGTCAGCAAGGAATACACACCATACAAGTTCATCCGATCCATCCATGATACAAATTTTCTATCTCTAAGGGCTTGAATGTTAATATTCCAGCAAGCTTGATATTCAACCTCGATACCCAGGTCATGAATTGAAAACCATCCTTGGTACCATAAGGAGGAAAGGTTTTGGTTGGAAACTTGAGCCAGCATGTAAAATACATTATCACAAATCCATTAGATTAGAGGGGACAATATGTAGGAATTTACAGGGTAAGTTCCTCAGACAGAACACCAAAAGGACACCGCTCACAAACAGATCACAGATCAATACACCAATATTTTTGACGTGGTTAAAACCCTCAAAGAGGGAAACAGTCCACGGCCTGAGCCAAAGCGAACACTTCAGGCAATTTATTAATAAAAGAATGAAAATTTACATAAGCTTCTCTCGTGAACGGTTAACCTACAAATGACTCTCCATGCGCTTTAAATAGAAATCATGGACCAATCGGGTGTTAAGCCACGGATCAAG
>APFE030264322.1:16362-47479 GCA_000404065.3 Pinus taeda
TTTGGGATTTAGCTTTGTTTAGGAAATGATTTCAAGCTAGTTATTATGCACATGGGTTTTTGTTTGAGTTTGGCGGGATGGATGATCTATTCAGGCAGAGTTGGCATGCGAAGCGTAAGAGGTTTAGAACATTGGGCATGGAGTCAAGGATGTGGACTGAAGGATGTGTTTTTTTTGGCAAAGAAGGGACTACAGAGCAAGATAGCTACACAAGGAATAATATCAGGTTTGAATGAGGATGAAATGGATGTCAGGGAATGAAAGACAGCTAAGAAGCTTTCATTATGCTAACAGAGGGAACGTGACTGAACATTCTATAGGAGAAATTAAGAAATTCCTACAACAATATTCATATACGGAGGAAACTAGTGTAAATATGAGCCAAGAGGAATTCATATTCATAAGCTAATTTAGAAGGAAAACATAGAGAAATAACAGGAATTGAGGACAGAGCAAGGCTAAGTGACATTTGAGCTATTCTTTCTTCCTGCAATTTTAGATCATGACACAAATATGATATAGCAAACATAGCAACTGCAGAAAGAGATGAGAAAAACTTATTAGTCCATGAAGAAGAACAAGAATTCTGTAATCTTATTCTTCAGTCATTGAATCCACATTTAGACAGTCCAAACACAAATGTTCCAGCAAGCTCTATTTATTAAATCTCTTAGAGCGTACATAGCAAGTCTCAAAATGAGATTATCGATCAACCACCTCTCACCCTTTGAACAACGAACAACGTTGTTTAAATAGGCAATATTTACATGCTGGCCCTTGAGCCGCTGTCAAGTGAAAAAAAAATCACTGAAAACATATCTAACAAAACAGATCCCAAAGATATCTGTAGCAATAAAGTTTTTTAATGCTAAGTTGTGCTGGTAATGAATGCATAAAAATATCTAAAACAGGTGTTCTGGGGCAGCTGGCAACTGAAGTTATGCAAGTGAGGGCTGCGTATGAGAGAGAAGCCTCAAAATGGTTGAACGGTGGCCCTTGAGTTGTGCGCTGGCCTCATGGCCATAACTCTGTAATTACTGCGCATGAATCCTTTAGGCGGTTCCATAGATTTAAAAAATAATTTTTGCCTTTTTAGATTGTGGCGGTGGCTGTCCCTTCAGCTTGATGAGTAGCCCTTCACATCCAGAAGGATTTAGGCTGTTGAGGTTCAGGCGGTGCTGAGGGGACTTATTGAAATTCGCCAAACGCTTTCATTTTTATTGGATTCGATCACCAGATTCTCCAAAGCCAGCTTTCTTCTTGACCGCTGCAATATTCTCTCCTCAACTGAACACTCTATTATCAACTGATATGCAAACACAGGCTTTTCTTGTCCTATCCTGTGAGCTCGTGATTGAGCTTGTAAATCAACAAAAGGATTTGAAATCTGGATCATATATAATAACTGTATCCGCACTTGGCAAATTGATTCCAAGCCCCCCTGCCCGAGTTGAAATAAGAAATATAAAACTTCCGCTATCTGGGCTACTGAAATTCTTTATTCGATGTTGCCTTTCTGACGTTGATGTGCTCCCATCCATTCGACAATATACAAATCCTAAGAAGTTCAAGAAGTCTTCCAGTATATCAAGCATCTTTGTCATTTGTGAGAAAAGTAGCACACGATGTCCACCTTGTTTCAATCGTGGAAGCAGATTTTCCAATAGCTGAAGCTTTCCAGATGCTCCAACTAGCATCTCAAATGCTTTTCTCACAGAATCATTTACTGGTTCTTGTCCTGGGAAAAGATATGGATGATTACAACACATCTTCAAGTCCACTAAAAGGCTATTTAGACTTCTCTTATGCCCATTGCTAGTTCAAAACCAGTAACCAAGACATCAAAGAGAACTCTCTTCGTAGATGTGTAGAACTCGTGCTCACGAATACAGGAACGTGAGTCCTTATCACCCTGAAAAATAATCACAAAAAAATAAAAGAAGTCACGGCCTATTTTTCTCTCTGATGTACAACAGTTCTGCCTTACAAAAGTTTCACAGACGAGTGAAAATCAGTTTTGAGCCTCTGGAGCATGTGTCAACCAGGATAGCCATTTTCCAACCTCTCGGATAGCCCGGTGTTTCCCAGGAGTCGTATCCTCAAGGTCGTCTTGCCAACTAAAATAAGCGTCCTCTAATGTTACCTCGTCGGCATAGAAAAAAATAGAGCAGTCATGAGTCCCACAGGATGGTCTAATTCATTAACAAATAACTGGATTGTTGTGATATAATGCCTTTGCTTGTGCCTGCTCGGCGTAAAATGTCTTACAAGTGGAGCATAAGGAACTAGCTTTCCCTTCAAATCTTTCTAGTAGTCTAGAGTGCAGCGAGGTACACAACATCTTAACACTTGAATGGTAAGCATCTTAAAAAATTCAGGCTCTGACTGTAACAGAGGAGGAACATTCATCTCCACCCATTTCAGAATCTGCTCCATGGGTTGGCTTCGCGTAAGGAACTCGCTTATTTGATTCCAAACACATTTTTTAAGATATATTCACCACTGATTTTGGGCATTCCTTCAGTCTGCGGTTTTGAAATCTGTTCCACGCAAGTCGTTCTTGTATTGGCCCTGCAATGCCCAAGAGTTGAAGCTAATATATGACATGGGATAGCGCCAAACTGGTTTGGGGAGATCTTTCAGAAAACGAAAAAATCCAGCAACCAGCATGTATATTCCCAGAATTCCTGCACCATGTAGTAGGTGATTGTCCTGGATACTATTGCAACCAGTGCCAGATATGGCATTGAAGACAGCGTGTTGGCAATGACAAAAGCAAGCACTCTGTAGTGTCCATTGAACCTTTCACGCTGAAAAACCTTCATATCCTCCACAAAAGAGGGGAATCCTCCAATGGACATGAATGTCATGAATCCAGAAACATAGGACGCACAGGAACCTCTGGCCAAAATAGCAATATAATCAGTTCCAACGTTGTAGTATATGGTTCCAATGCAGATTGTCACAAGTGTATATATGACAATTCTTAACCAGTAGTATCCCACATCTCTAGTCATATTAACAAAAGATCGTTTTGTCAAAGTATAACACTGCATCAAGAAACTAGCTTGACTCTGAGGAGCAGCAACATCTGAAGATATAAGATCACTTTGAATGCCTGTCTTAGGAATAAAATCAGGGAAGGGGCGTGTTGAAAACAAATGTGATCTATGAGATAGAGAAACTGATGGATGCTGTTTGGTCATGCCAGATATTTCTAAATTTTTAATTCCCCTTATACCCTGGGAAACATAGGATGCATCAGACAGAGCAATATTTGAGGCACTAAAAGGCACTTCACCACATTCCCTGCCAGCTGAAATATGAGGGGAATGCACAGCAGATATATCCTTTGGAACCGGCTTGAAAACAATATATTCATCATCATCTTCATCGCCATTATCTGTTTTTGAACAAATATCCTTAAATGATACATTGTTTTCTTCGAATCCAACTACAGACCTGTCATTAAGTCCACCACAATTGTATTGATGATGTCTAACATCCTGCCCAGCTGCAGATGCCTTTTCATTTTTATTCATCCCTTTCAGCTCTCCAGCCATGAAAAACCTCTGAGTCTCTTCATCATAGACAATTCCATTCCCTGTACCATCAAACGCTATTCCAATCACCTGAATAAAAATGAGTTGAAATGTTGGAAGATGATGACGTGCATGATGCTAAAGCTGAACTGTGAACTTAAGCATGCGTGATTGAGTCTCCCTAAGAGTAAATGACACTGACATTGTGGAGGTGAAAAAGACGAACAATGACATCAACAGCACCCCATATTTTGATACAAGATAGTCCAATCTGAGAGGTGCAAATACTACTCTGTTATGACTACCTTCAAATCTGAGTGGTGTTCCAATAAACTCTTGTGGATAAGTAAGATCATAAAGCTCTTTCGTTTGAAAATTATAGAGATAACCTTGACCTCGAGAAGTCAACAAACTGTTCATGAGAATTGTGTCATAACCAATGAAACCATTTATAAGAAGCTGTTGCCACCTGTTGCCAAAGCAGAAATTTTGGGCAGAAATGCTGACATTCACAGTCTTCACGTTGTGCTTAGATTTAGCACCTTGTAGTTCCCACCACTGATGTATGATTTCGTGAGGACAGCTTTAAAGAAGAAAAGTTCTCTGAATTGCCACTCTTCTTAGTCTCATGAACAAGATTATTATTTGGTGATGTTTTTCTATGAAGACTTCCACCCTTTTTACTATGCTCAGAAGGGTAACCTTCTGCTACCACTCTAGTGTAGCTGTTCTTTTTACTATCCTCAATGGAGGAAACATTTCCCTCTGCCATCAATTTCACTAAAGAAGTTGTATCTGTGTGAGACAAGCTTTTTTTTAAATTCTTTGCTGCAATGTTATGCACCACCTCAATTGAGGCAGATTGTTGTAATTTGTTTGTTGCAGCACCTTCTTGAATCCTGCTAGGCAATGCTTTTAATTGTGCCTGTCCCTCCCCTGAAGACCTTATAGAACTGTGCTCTTTCTTATTGGAATGAGGTAGCACTTGTGTTGGAGAAACAACTTTTTTTTTCTTCAGACCGTATTGACTTAGATGAATCCTTTATTTCACATGTCACTGGCTTGACACATATACCATCTGTGGCAAGATTTTCAATATTTGCTACTCCTGCAGATACTGGATCTCTAGATATGCATAAAGGCACTTCCATAGATTTGCTTCTTAAAATATCTGATACATCTCTTCTTACTTTTCCAGTTCTCATTTCTTTTATTTTTACATTTTGAATATCAGATGTCAGCATTGATTCTGAAAGGGCTGATAAATTTGAATTTGTTGTGGATTTCAAAGATTTGGAAAATCCCCCAACTGCGCAGATGTTGCTCGTATTTTCTCTAGCTGCTTTACCATGATAACCTGCTTTAGTGAAGTCATTTACAATCTTGGGGCTTACAGATAATTTCTCAATACTGCTCAATCTTGCAGGTGGCAAAGTTCTATCTGTTGATGATTTACCAGTAAGTGCAGCAAGGCCAGTAGATGAAACACTGTTACCAGCCTTGCTTGTCCCTGTGAATGCTGAAGGGTGCATAGATATACCTTTTGACTGAAATCGGTATGAATTCCATGGGTAGTACTCTTCAAGCCAGTGTCATAAGCCATAGCAGTAGTTGATAACTTGATAGAAGCCTCTGTTTGAAAATTGAATTTCCAACTTTCTTCTAAGCCAATGTCAACAACAACTCGATGTGTGCACATTATTCCTGAGAAAGCTACAGCTATGACACCTTGACTAGGAAAGCAACTGTCTCCAACGCAATACAATCCATCCACTCCCGTTGTGTTAAATGGCACCCCAAGCAGTCCTTTAGGATTTTTTGTGGAATTTGGTCCATAAGTCCCATTTTCACAAGCAAGAAATCGCATGTGTGTCTTGGGTGTACCAACCTCTTTAAAAGTTATTGCTCCTTTTAAACCTGGAAAAAGTGTCTTCTCCAGCCTGCTGACAATTTCATCAGCCACAACTTCTTTCTTGATGTTATAGTCTTTTTGTGAGAGACCTTCTTAAAATAATTTGGTTTCATGCTCCTGCAAATACTCCTTAAGGTTCAGGTCTGCCTTCCAATCATCGATCCAAGCAGAGGTAAAGATATGAAGAGTATGGTGGCCCTCAGGAGCTAGTGAGGGATCCAAAACAGTTGGAATGCTAAGAAAAATGCTTCCATAAGGTTCTTCCAGTCTTGCCCAGTCATCCTCAAGTACAAAATGATGGCAGTCCGTATCCAAAGGTAAAACTTCTGCTTTTACTCCCATATGAATGGAGAGAAATGAGGGAGCTTTGACATACAGCCTCTAAAATTTTTTCTCCTCTAGGGGAAGCTTCTCTGTTTAAAAGCTTTCCAAAAGTATCCCATCTGGTTGCATTGGAAATTATCTTCTTAGCATAAAATTGTCTTCCATCTGAGAGCCTTACACCCACAGCTTTTTCATTTTCAAGAATAATATCTGTGACATTTGCCTTGTACAAAATTGTCCCACCATAATCCACTAAACCCTTAGCCAGATTTTTAGCAATTCCACCAACACCACCAACTGGGTAATTTATCCCTCCAAAATGTCTATCACATAGGACCATGCTTGTATTTATCATCGATGTCCGCAAGGCACTCACTGTGCTCACAATGAAGCACTTTGTATCAATGAAATACAGTAAATTTGGATCTTTTATATACTTCCGGGCTATGTCTCCTGCATTTTGTGGCAAGTAATAGGCTAGTGTCAAGCACTCCAATGGCTTCTTAAAAAACTGGCCAAAAGGATACAATGGTTCCTCCAATGACTTTAGTTCCAGTGAGTTCAAAGAATTAAATACCTTCCAACATTCATTGTAAAATTGGGAGATCCCTTCCTTTTCATGTGGGAAATAACCAGTAAGTTCAACAACGAAATCCTCAAATTTTCTATGAACACGAACAGAAAGACCATCAGGAAAATGGTAATGGACAGTTGTTGGATCAGGTAATAACTCCATTTTGCAACCAACAGCTTCCAATGCTTTTGTGATTAAATTTATAGATCCCTGCACACCCAAACCACTTCACATTCCAAAGTACCACCAATTGAAGAATGAACTCTTGTGTTTCCTCTCGTCCGGGTCTCGGTCATCACACTAGTCTGCCCCAAATGCTTGCAAACAAGGCTTTTTCCCTCCTTGCCTCAGTAGCAAATATGGAACATTGCGGCACACACAGTATGACATATTTGGCCTGTAAACATGTCGATCATGAAAGATGAATACCTGCTATGAGCAGGAGGCTAACACTACCAATATACAGTAAAATTGTACTCAAAAGGGCATTCTCAAAAGATTTAAAATCTCTTCCTCATATACCAATATGTATGTCAATACCTCATGCTACATCTTTATGCAACATATTTTCTCCAAATGCCTCCAATGTTTGATAGAAATGCATCCAGCATTACATACAAATATTACATATTACATATGCCTTCAACATATTACATGCTCCAATGGTAATTTTATAATGTAATGTTTGATATAAATTCATCGAGCATTACATACAAATATTACATATTACATATGCCTCCAACGTATTAAATGCTCCAATGGTAATTTTATAATGTAATATATGCCCATTAAAGTTCATATATAACGGAACCAAAAATATGATGTACGTGAAGCACACGTTACCACACAATGAAGCACGCAGGTGTGCTTAAATAAAATTCGCAGGAAAACATCACGGAGTTAGAGAGTTGTCCATGCTGGCGAGAACTTGAATTATTTTATATGGAAAAACAATAGTTCAATGCAGCATTACTCAAATAATCAATGGCTCACCACACCAATTGCACCACTCTGATGCCCGCAATGCTGTTGGAAGCATTCGATTCGGCCACCCACCCAACGTTCTTAACTTAAGACCATTTTATCAGTAGGAATTTCAGACCTTCAGGAAGCTGGATCTGCTCCCACATTTTCACATATATTGTTTATTCTTGTCAAGCACGCATATTTAAACAGAGCTCTTGGACATTCTTGGAGCAGTAGAGCGCTCGTCGTCCAAGGCACATCAAGGAAGCAGCAAAAGAGCAGATCGAAGCAGCGTTATGTGGAGGGCTTCAAAGCATTATTCACGCAGCGTATATATTGAAACAACATATATATTGAAAGATTGATTTAAATGTGTAAAGATTACCCAAGAAACAACGTTTTCCTGTATAGTTAGAATGTTGGTGCGCTGAGCGTGGAGCAGGAGCAGCCGAGGCCTTGAACTGCAAAGTTAGAAGTCTTCAAACGGACTGCATGGACTCACAATAATGGTGGAGGAGATGGCTTTCAGTGAAGGTATGGCAGAAAATGTTTGTGGACAGTCTAGAGAGCCAGAGAACGCAGATAATGCAGCATTCAGATGAGTGTCAGGTGTAGGCTATCAAAGAATTTTGGCAGCAACGTACAGCGTACAGCAAAGAACTATGAGGGGACAGAGAGCAGTTGGAAGTGGAAAGAGAGCATTGGGCAATGGGAGTTACAACTATTTTGGGAGTTGGCTCTGATACCATGTCAGGCCAAGCAGTAACTCCATAAGGCAAAAATGATTCGACTGTATTATTCCATCAGGTAGGTTTTGTTATATACATGAGGGAGAGACTATTCAGTTCATCTCCCGATGACTATTCATATTTCTAATTTATTTATTTACATAAATCCACCCAATCACAAGGATTAGGTGTCAACACTTATACTCAAAACTCTAATTCTAAAGCCTCTAATGAACTTCCCATGTCTACGGTCAACTATCGAACACTGCAGTCACTGAGAAAAATCTTCAGAAAACTACAATTTCTTCATTTAGATCTTGGTCGCATGGAGGAGGAGTCATCTGTGCGGCTGGGAAGGTTCCAGTCGCTCCCTGGAGCTTATAAGCCAGCGACTACAGTATGCAACTGAAACTCAAAAACCCTAGATATCGGTCACACGAACAACAAGTTGTGTGTGCAACTAAGATGCTTCAATCGCATGGATGAGCCAGATATCAAGTAACTATGGTCAATTTATTCAAGTTTCATGCCTGTAACTAAGTCCCAAAACCCTAAAACATAGATGCGAGATTCGGACCCTAAAATTTCATCTTTGACCGAACCCATTCCTCCACGAACGTGCCTTGTACCTGTGTAAGACAAAAACCAAGAAAGAGAATAGAATAATGTCTCATGATGCTATCCAAATGAGGTTGAGGTCACTTTCTCGAATCTAGAAGAAGAATAATTTGACATCAGAGGGGAGCTCAATCTACTACCCTCTATCCATCGAGGAGCCACTACTACCACCTGGAATCTCTACTAGTAGGGAGCCCAATGCTACCACCCGAGAAACATTCGTGGGGAGCTAAATCTACAACCTGTATCATCATAGGAGAGCATATCATCAGGGACCACATCTCAACCTTGAACCATATCGGGGAGCATATTTCAACTCGGAATCTCATGGGGGAGCTAAACATCTACGACCCCATATCAAGAAACAGGCAATATAAGGGAGCTACTACTCGATCAATCCTATTTCCTACCTATATTCCCAACAATGACCTTCAATAGTCATGTGTTAGAACAATTTCATCATAATCAGCTTGGGTTGTACAACCCCATGTACACTCTCAACCTGTTGTCTAGACAGGGAGCTATATTCCTGACAAGCCCATCTTATGGGTATGATGCCAACTGGGGTATACTCTGCAAAGACCAAGATAGGGGAGAAACATCTCCAACCCTATGGGTAAAAAATAGGGGAAAAACATCTACAACCCTATTTTCCATAGATCCCTCAACCCAAGATCCCTCCATCATAATTCCACACCCTAGGAACTCAGACAAGGGGAATAGATGGCTCGGTGTTCTCGATCAGTGATGCTCTCTATAGATCATAAACATATCATTGTGTTCATATCTGGTAATCATCATGTTTCAATATTAGTTGTCTCTTGTTCATGCAAGACATTAAATCACATGCCTAATCTTATCTTGTACAACAATACTGTGTTAATATATGAAGGTATCTCAATCCCAAATATATACGGGATTCTTTGTCAATCAATCCCCATTATTTTTCATTGCAATGTATCCATTTCATATCCAGAACCTATTCAAATAGATCTCCACAAAGCTTCTTCATCCTACCTCATAGTTAGCCATGCTAGCAACATCGTACTCAACCTAGGTCGTGCTTAAAGCTATGGACCTTTCATCAAAAAAATATCATAGCAGATCTCATACTAAGGCAGAACTCATATGTGATCATCTCATCAATAACGATCTCAATCATCATCAGTACATCCAAGTAGTCACATCTCACAAGATGAATGCTTCAGATAAAAAATAGACCATCCTATGCAAATATCTTGAAGGGTGCTTGGGAGAAACTCAATATGTATGAAGCAGCTCAATCATGAATTCACTCAGGTTCTATGCTCAACACATACAGACGGGTGTTCAAACACAACATCAATTCTTCAACCAATTGTCAATTTCCAAGTCAAGTTCAATAATACCTTTTCATAACTTCTTGAAATTCAATCGAAGCTTCCAAGGATTTTCATTTCCACAATTCTTTAATAGATTTGCAATATATATTTTCTTTTCCCAATTTCAGAAACTGATTCATCAGGTCATGATTCATTACTTCAAGATTTAGAAGTCAACTCCCTCTTACTTTGATCATTAGAGGCTCATTACCTATCAGGAGTAGACCATCAGTATATAAAATCAAAATCAAAGGCGTACCTTCAACCACTTTTTAAGTAGAGGTTTGGATCAACACATCTTCTTGGCTTCACCAGGTAACTATCAATGTAGACATACCTGGCTTAGGGAGCTTGCTTCATACAATGCTTTCTGCAAACATAACACTTTACCAAACCAATATGCATAGTTTTACATAATTCAATATTGTGCAATCAAATCAACTAAGTCACCTTATCAAAGTTTAGATTCCAAATCAGAAATAATATCAAAATCATCAATATCACTGTAACAAATTCTTTAGACTAGGTGACAGGTAGATCTCACATCAAGTTTTGTTTTATTTATACACAAATTGTCATTTAAAAAACAATATCAATCTGAATTTCATCAAGTCATTCTCATGATCATAATATAAGTCACTAGATGCAAATGAATACACCAAGAATAAGTCATGTAGGTTCCATCCATTTATTGTGAGATTGCTTCATACTAAATCACAATTGTTTATACTTCAACCAATGTGTCACAACTAATGATGTCATCAAAGAATACCAATATACATCACTGAAAGCCACTACTCCCATATAGCATTGTCATCAAGGAAAATCATCAGTCATCAAATCAAATCATTATCATCAGGTCAAATCCAAATTTGCTATCATAGAGAGATCTATAGCCCAAAAACATATCAATTCAAAGTTCTAACTTATTATAAATCATCATGTCAAATACTTCTTGTCTATATCAATCAGCCAAAATCATAATGTCATATTGATATGCACAATTTTAGTCAACATATTCACATTATAGTAAGTCAAACATCCAAACTTCCTTGCTCATAGAACTTTTTGTTGTCTGCTCCATGTTTGTAGGACTGACATCCTTCATGTGTACTTCTCATTTTATGCACAAAGTTTCATGCTTGTATCCTATAGGCATAGTTGCACCCATAGGCCTTCCTCCGAGTGGTTGGAAGGCTACAATTGCACCCTTAAGCTTGCTTCCGTGTGACTGAGGCTCAAAGTAAGGGAAAACTCTCTCTTCTCAGATTAGAACTTTGTTGCAAACCAACAATATCATATATTTGTCTATTCATATCCATAAATCATACTTCAACAGTAAAGAATATACATATAATGAAAATTCTAATGGGAATAAGAATCTTATGGAGAGATTCTCCCTCTGAATGGGAATCCACTTCAATCATCTTCATTCGTGCCATCAACTTGTTTATAATGATATCATTCATCAACAAATATGTTATATCATAAAGTCAGACTATATCATAGAGTTAGCATCAACTAATTCACCATTACATCATGACATCAATCTTTCATCAAGGGTTAGTGTCAAATATCTAATAGGAGTATACTTCAAGAATCATGATCACAACATTATTTCTTTGTCTCATAGCTCAAACAAGTCAAGGCATTCAGTTTTACCATATTCCATATTTACTAAACACATCAAAACATAACCATGGTTAAACGATATTGAATATCAATCTCATTGTTATACTTATATCATCATGGCTACCATGTTTTTCACAAACGATATCAATAGTATCAAGTTACCATCTACTAGAATCAAGGTGCTAGCCTTATTTATGGGATCAAGATATTCAAAATGATAGATGTTAGCCAAACATCAATATATCAAAAATACATATTAAGTAGCTTCATAGAATCAAGAATTGCATCATGCCTAAAAGGTAAGATACTTGTTTACTACCAAGTGCACCATTTCATTATAAGAACCTATTGTAGTGAAAACACAACACCCCCATTTTATTCTATCATAATAAACATGGAGACCCTTTTTTGCATTGTATGTAGGCTTTGAGTGTGATTACTTCATTTCAAGTCTAATTTTCCTTTGATTTACACTTGTTTTATTTTTATAGTTTTCCTAAGTTTGATTAAGTTTGTTTGTTAATAAACTTTATAAATAAGTTTTTGTTTTAAACATCTTAGATTAATGAATAAAATAGCCACCGAGACCAAGCTTGTGTTACAACATGTGGCAATGAATCTTTAATAAACAAACAATAGAACTTTAGGCTATCAGAGTATTCTTTTGAAAACCTTCTAACAAAAGTTCGAGGAATATAAAGTGAAAAATAACGCAAATAACACACAAGGCATATAATAAAACACTATTGGAGAAATACCCATATCGGAGTTTTTGTTATGAGCCAAATTATGAAACTTTCGATAAACCAAATTTATGATATATGTCTCTCCTCTGCTCCCTTATATCGGAGATCAAAGTTTTTGTTATGTGTCACCTCTTAAAATTTTCGATATCATATTTCCCTGATCTCTTATTTCTAATATGCAAATCACTCTGATCTCCAATAAAACCTTCCCATCCATATCAAAACTTCTTATCAGTTGTCACTCCTTTCAACCTCTGATACAATACCTCTGATATATGTCATGCTCTGATAAGTCAGACCCAATATGCATATTAACGTTGGTCTAATCAGAATATCGTGTCTGCCTAATATGGAAACTATTTCGTTTTGTCTCATTTTAAAAGTTTGGATATCCATTTCTTTGATACCCGTTAACATCTTCCACTTGTCATTTCATAAAGGGTCACTGTTATATTTATTAAAACCGTTATTTCAAATTTTTTCGGGTTTTATGTTACGTATTTTGTTTTCAACGCTATTTTGGTTAAGTTTAATAATAAGGCTCTGATATCCTCTATGATTTGTGTAACAGGACATAATGTTGTGCTCTCTCCATGCTTATAAAGGCTCCTTGCCATGTGTAAAATATTGTTCGAAGTTAAGTCGATTGTTGTCACAAACTCCATAATAGGCCATGACCATTAACAGCTAATGGATCCTTTGGCCAGCAACAAAGTCAATTAGTTCGACTGGTGTAATGATTTCCCAAATTTGGCTTGCATTCAAAAAAGAAATATGTTTTTGGCCTACTGAAGAAAACATCCAAATTCGGTTGTTGAGAGATATAAGGGGGGTTGTTAGCTCTGTAAATTTGGTATAAATACCCCTGTATTCAATCTTGTAAAGAGAGGTCGCAATCCACTTAAGGGGAATTCTTTGTAATTGTTCAATTTGTGTAATAGCACTACTATTATGTACAGAAATGTTGATTATAGAGAAAACATAGGGTTTCTGGCTCTGCTCTCATTGCTTAACACTATTGCAGGAAATGTGATTATGGGTTTGAGCTACTCCAGGACCATATTTTGTAATGATCTTTGGCACTGTTTAATTAATTCTTGTTCCTGTGTACTATTATTGGAACTCAAGATTATTGTCTCACTATTAAATTTTCATTTTGGGTTATGATCTTTATTATAAACAGTATTATGTTTCTTCAATATTATGCATTATTCTTGTGTCATTGATATTTTACTGTTGAAGTTTTGTTAGAGCTATCTTTGAAGGGCATAATTAGATCGAAATCAATCTTAATTCATTGAAGTATTCCTATGGTGACTAATAACTATTTATTATTCATTTGTAGGCTTATTTTGTTTTCACTTGTATTAGTTAATGTGAACTACTTCCTTTAATTAATACAAAATCACATGATGAATTATACTAGTCCTTCCCCCTTTTTTAGTTAACTTGCTCTCGGATTAGGTAGGGCTATCCCATTCTAGTTCAAGATAGGATTTTATGTTTTAGATTAGTTTTTCATCTGCATCTTATTTTTTCTTTAAGTACTCTCTTAAAGAGGCAAATAAATCATTTAATTGTGGTTTGATTAGCTTTTTTAAATCAATCAAACCTTTGTGTCGATTTTCTTCTTTAACTCACATCTTAAATATCGATACAAAGGAAATGTAACATGATGTAATATAGGTATAAATAGATTAAAGATTAGTATTATATTAGTTTTAAGTTAATATTAGATGACAGGGTAACTGGACCCATAGTCAGTCGGAACCACCATATTCAATAGAAAAGGAGCTGCTTTAAGTTCCTGGATGGGTGGTCCCTCCTAATGTTGACGAAGGACATTTTCGCCGATCAACAGAACCATGAATCCAAATCACTTTCAGATGCATAAACCATTTGTGAAGGATACATTCTCATCATACCTTAGGGATTATCTTGTCATCAATATTTCAGCTGAAACATAGCATCATGCATATCTTGTAGTTTTTAGGCACTTGTGCACCTTCTTAGCTAGTAGCACTTTGTCACCTTTTCATTAGCTACCTCTTTACTTGTTCCAACGCTAGTTCTTCTCTTTTTTCACTAGCCATGATCCTAATAAGGGATCCACTTATCACAACTCATCAAGAGGTTAGAATCATCCAAATACTCAAATATACATGTAGGAAGCATAAGTAATAATCAAAACGATAATCATATCAATAAGTCTAAACAAAGGTAAGGACATAAAGGAGCATCATAAATAAATAAAAAAGGATCTTCAATGAGAACTGATCATATTCCTCTTGAACTAGCCTTCATGAGCCATCACTAACCATTATCCATTTTTTGCCTTCAATATATATATATATTCATCAACTTCATCAGCAACGATGCCTAATAGAAATTATCCCATCTAGGGCTTCATCAAATATGTCATAAGTACTAGAGCATGTTCACTTTGACCATGCTAGGGTTTATCTCAAACCATAACCTCATAATATACATACAACCCTAATACACATATTTCCTATGTTTATCTTAAAACCCTAGAATTATTTTAGGTCTCCACCATCCTTTCTTGCATCCATCAATGGTGTCATCATAAGGGTAATCTCCATGACTTTTCTTCAACTCGGCTCCGATACCATGCTAATTTGTCTTAGGGCTATATTGTTATTTTCTTTGATAATTGCATTTCTTCATTTACACATTAAATTCACCCCATAACATCATTATATTATTCATATTTACATTAGCATATGAAACTATATAGAAAGAACAACATCATTGTCATCAATGCAACGGAACATAAAGGAACAATAAAAGAAAATCATTCACACATAGAGACACTAGGATTGATCGAAGACCAGGGAAAAACCCATTATGGGGAAAACGCTTTCAAATTCTTCTTCCTCTCAGATTGTCATCAAATGATTCAGAAAAATAGAGTACAATGATCCATATATTCATCCATACAACTATCCAGCAAAAACAACTACACAATATTCATGTAATGAACCCAACAATGCTTTTAATCAAAACTCTGATTCTGAAGCTTGTAATGAACTACCCTTGTCTACAGTCAATTTTCAAACACTGCATTCACTGAGTGAAATCTTCGGACAACTAAAATTTCATCATTTAGGTTTTGGTCACACAAAGGAGGAGTAATGCATGCAACTGGGAAGGTTCCAGTCACTCCCTGTAGCCTATAAGACAGCGACTGCAGCCTACAACTGAGACTCGAAAACCCTTGATGCAAATCACATGGAGGATGAGTTGTGCATGTGACTGAGATGCTTTGGTCTCACAGAAGAGCTGACTAGCGAGTGATTGTGGTCAATTTATTCATGTGTCATGCCTGCAACTGAGGCCCAAAACCCTAAAACAAAGATGCGTGTTTTGGACCATGAAATTATGTCTTTGAGTGAACCCATTCCTCTGCGGACATGCGTCAAACCTATGCGAGCCAAAAACCAAGAAAGAGAATAGAAGAATGTCTCATGATGATATCAAAATGAGGTTTAGGTCACTTGTATTTATAGCCTTCCAAGGGTGTTCAATTTTCTTTAGGGTCGACCTTATCAAATATTCACATGTGGGATTTTCTTCATAAGTACACTTTCTCTTATCCAATTTGAGTGATATTTAGGTCGATTTTGGTCCCCTAAAAAAGAGGAATTCAATGCAATCATTATCTCCATCAAAAGAGTTGTCCAAAGTGGAATATGACCACGGTTTCATTTTTAAAAAAATTGACTTTATTTTAGGTTCGCAGCAGGCCCATAGTCGTATGTCACAAATATTGTAGTACTCGGAGAGATATTTCTAAAAATGTATCGTATGCACAAAATGGAGATCATATGACCAATTTACAACCATGGGAAATTGGCTATTCAACTAAACCCAACGGGGCCCACAAACTTTTGTCGTTCCATCTCTAAAGGTTAGGGTTCTGGTTGTTTAGGGTTTCCCTTGGTTGTTTAATGATAAAAAGGCCCTTGAGCCTCATTGTAACACAATTCAAAAGGCATGTAGCCACCACATCTCTTCTTAGAGATAAGCTACCATCGCCTGAGCTAGTTTATTTCCATTTTGCATGTAAACAATTTATAGTACTTTGCTATTAATGAATTGAAGTTTTGTTTTCGTTGTCTCTCTGTGTTTATGTTTATATATGTATTTCATTTTGTTCCTTCATAAATATGGATCAATGGAATACATCTTGTTATCATAGGTAGGGTATTTCTAAATATTATCATAGTGTGTCACTATGATCGGCCATCGGATGCCCTTGTTGGGTGGGAACAACATGAATAGCATAGTCGTAGGCATTTGCCTCAATTTCAAATGATTGTTAAAGGTCTAGAAATTTGAGTAATGACGTGGAGAAAAGGCGATGTTTCGGCTCAACAAATGCCTTATGTTTTACATCGAACTAAAAAAAGTTTGATTTCACTCTGCCCTTGGTAACTTTACTCAAATACCAAGTGATATGAGAGAATCCCAACATGAGCCTTCGATAGAAATTGGCAAGGCTCAAAAAGTTGTGAATCTCTATGAGAGTTGTTAGGGATAACCAATCTTGAATGACTTGGATCTTAGATGGATCCACATGCATGCCTTTCTCATCAATTATGTAGCCCATACATTGGACTTGGTTCATGTCAAAGTAGCATTTCTCCAAGTTGGCACATAGTTTGTGTTGTCACAGGGTTTGAAGGACCTATCGAATATGTTACAAGTGCTCTACCCAACTCTTGATGAAGATGATGATGTCATCCAGATATACAACAACGAACAAGTTAGTAAAAAGACACAAGATGGCATGCATCATCCTCATAAAAGTTGCAAGGGAATTTGTCAACCTGAAGGGCATAACCAACCACTCAAAGAGGCCCTCCTTGGATTTGAAACCGGTCTTCCATACATCTGTGGGTTCTATTAGAACTTGGTGATAGCCAAACTTCAAATAAATCTTGTTGAAGTACTTGGTCCCCTTGAGCTGGTCCAAGAGATCATCAATCTATGGGATTAGGTATATTTTCCTTACAGTGATCTTATTAAGTGTTCAATAATCTTGGGCTCCCACAAGGTGAGGAACTTGGTCAGATGCACCCTTTTTGTAGAAAATATTGGATTTCCCGCTCGATTTCTTCATTTTCCAGAAGATATAGGTGGTATACTGACCCATTGGGTAGAGGTTCTCGAGGATTTAGGTCAATCAAATGTTTGATCTGACCGTGCAAGGGTACCCCTATGGGTGAGGAGAGCGTGTCCTTGTACTCCTCCATGACCTTATCAACTTGATTTTGTTGCGAGGAGGAACCTTTTCTAGGGGCCATGAATGTAGCCACAATATTCCCCTTACTTTGGGAGTGAATCAGAAAGAAATCAAATTTCTCAGTCTGGGAGATAATCTTACTACATTTCTTAGCATAAATCAAAGTAATGGTGGTAGGTGGGGCTACCTCTGGTATCCTGTATAGTTTTCTTCCCAAAGTAATAATAATAGTGCAAGGTTTGGACTCATACATAACATGATGCTTCCACAAGTATGGTTGGCTTAATAAAACATCACAGACTTCAACATGAGCAACATCAAAAATTACCTTGTTTGTGAAGGGCTTGATGTTGTAGGGAAGGCGGCACTGTTGGCTAACATGAAGATCTCATCCTTGGTGGAGCCACCCAATGGTGTATGGTTGTGGGTGTGGTGTGGTTAGTAGGCCCACCCACCTAATGACCTCTATTGAGATGAGTTTTTTTTTATCCCATTGTCAAGAATGAACTATAATGGAGAACCCTTCACCAAATATTTGAGTGGAAGAGATACTCCCCTTCCTCTAGATCTTCGAGCTCAATATTTTGGACCTTGGTAGTGGCAATGGTGGCACTAGGTTATGCACCAATAATTTTTTCCCTTGTCATTTCCCTTGTCAGGTTCTGGCTCAGAGTCAGAACATGCATCTGAATCTGAAGCTTTTAGTTTGGCTACCAATGACTTCTTTCACAACATCATTTTTGTTATGGGTGGGGCCCATAGCGAACTCACACCACTTTCTAGTGTGCTTCCTCGTCTTTGTAGTACTATTCTTTACTTATGGATTTCATGGGTTGTCCTAGGTTGCTCCACCTTGGCTTTATCCTTTATTCTTGTGGTTTGGAGGTTTCATTTCCCTGCTTCAGATTTTCAAATCCAAAGTCTCACTTCTTTTGTTTAAATTTCCACTTGATCCTCACAGTATATTGATACGTTGTGCCAAGCGAAGAGATGTCTAGTAACTCCATTTCTACCTAGATGTATTTGTGTAAATAGACACGGTACTTGAGTATCATATGTCACTTAAAATCCATGATATCCAACTTCATGCATAGGGTATGGAAAATGATCGTGAACTTTGGCATGTCTTGGTCCCTTTCACGCCATGGTGTGGTCCGCTTTATATAGTTATCTTCATATCTCCCGTTAGGGTAATATTGTTCCTTGACAACATATTGGAAAGAATTAAAAGAGGTTACAGCTGAAAATAGTGAGGGTTCATCTTTGTCCCTCTACTCACAATAAGCTTCCCACTAGTGCTTGAAATGGGGGTCGGATTTAACAAGTGTAAAAATAATATTTTCTCTATCAAGAAAATTATGGACCAAAAAATACCCTTCCAATAGATTTAACCATCTATATATGGAATTTGCATCTATCTAGCCTTAAAATATAGGAATGTCAATGTTAACTTGTAACTTAAAGGGGTCGAGACCTCTAAAGTGATTGTTGGATGAATATGCTTCGCCCATTGATACGCATCGAAGGATAAATTGTCCATCACCTTGTTCCTTTGTTTCTTGAGGGCCTCTTCAAGCAAAATTTTGAAAGGATCTCCTGCTCCCTCATATTTCTTTTCTTCCGCCATGGGAGGTTGTCGGGGTTGATGAGGTCAGTCTTGCAAGAGTTACACCAATTCAAGTCCCAACTCCTTATACCCTGGCCTCGTTGGCGACATGCAAAGAAAAAAATATCATACCGTGCTGATACCATTGATCCTTATTTTTGAAGGAACGAAATGAAATACATATTTAAACAAAAAGCACAGAGATACAATGAAACATAAATTTAATTAATAAATAAAAATTGTTGAAAATTGTTTACATGCAAAAAAAAAAAAAAAAAAAAAAAAAAAAAACTAGCTCGGGGGATGGTAGCTTACCTCTGAGAAGAGATGTGACATCTACATGCCTTCTAAACTCAATTACAATGATGTTTTGGGGCCTTTTTATAATGAAGAAACATTGATAAATCCTAAACATCCAAAAACCTAACCCTAAGAGATGAAGAGCCAAAAGTTTGTGGGTCACAATGGGGTTAGTTGAAAAAAAAAACTTCCTGAGGTTGTAACTTTGGCATATAATCTTAGTTTGGCGCACATGATACCTCATTAGAAATATATATATATATATATGAGAACAATAATTTATAACCACAAATGGCCAACCAGTGGCCTCCATTTTTTTTCCTAAAAAATGTGATTTAGGGCCGCAAGGCGACTCCAGAAGTTCAAGACCCAAAAAACTGTTAAAAATAGAAAGTATGTTGGAAAATAGGAAATTGAAAGGAAATATTGCAGGGGGTCCAAGTGGATTAGGAACATGGCCCCCAATATCCACCTAGATCACGATCTTCCTAACGTAATAGTAAGTGATAGATATCCAAAATTCGCAAGAAAATTATAGAAATAATTATGGGAGATGAGTAGAACAACATTGGCAATGAGTTTAGCATATCATCCAAAAACACATGGTAAGATAAAAATAGTTAACAAATGTTTAAAGGGTTATCTATGATGTTATTATTCAAATAAGCAATCTCAATGGATGAAGTAGCTTCCTCTAGCAGAATGGTGGTATTATACTACCTATCATACATCTACTAAAATGATCTCATTTGAGGATTTTTATGGATATCCAAATAAAAAATTAGATTTTGGTTTGTTATAATTTCAAATATATAATCTATGGAAGTTATCATTTGTGAATTGTCTTGAAATTGGCTTCAAATAATTGATTTTGAAATTTTTAGTATAATTTGTTTTCTTGGAAGGTTAATACCATGAAAAATTGAAAATATTTAGAAAACATCTCAAGGTACATATAATAAAAATTATAGATTTGTGTTCACTATAATTTCAAAGATATACCCTATGAAACTTAGGGCATGTGAATGGTCTTGAAATCAGTTTCAAACAACTAACCTTGGTCATTTCTCTATAACTCTTTTTGAGATACTTTTTCCTATTCATATATATGATTGTTAGGTAAACTTGACTTGGAAAAAGAGTCAAAGTTGATCAGGTCATTAGTAGCAATTTTGGGCCCATTGTTTTTTAGATTCCCATGGTTTTGTTCCCATGGATTTCATGTAATGAAGCATTTAAAAGGCTTGGAAAAATTCATTGTAAGAGGCCAAGGAGGTGAGTGGTGAAGGCTCACTTGGTTGGCTTGGCCAGAGTTTTGGCCAAGGACTAACAAAATTCCATTAGTTGGGTTTTTCCTCGGAGTTGGGATTTTCCTAGGGTAAATATTGTGTTCATTATATGTATGCTTTGTGTTTTGTTTCTGGTTTAATATTTGTCTCCGTAAATAATTTTTTCGTCTAGTAAAATTTATAAATTTGGTACCAAAGCCAAGTTTTGGCTTTAGGGAGATGCTTTTGTGGCTAGGGGTTTATTTTCCCTGGTGGATAAAGAGATCAACACAGAAATTATGTTGTATTAAGGATTGCTCCAATGAGAGTGACATGGATGATCACATGGAGGAACACACAAGTGGAGTAGCAAGAATTTGCTTGTGTGAGGTTGAAACCATAAAGGTAATGTTGGATGTCTAGTTATGGGTTGCTCTACATCGTTTCAAGGGAGAATCCCATGTCGCCCTGTTGGAAGCAAGAATGGACCACTAGAGAGTAAAATCATTGACCCATGAAGGAAAGTGAGATTCATTATAGATGACAACATGGAGCTTAGAGTGGGTGAGGTGTTTGCCGCAGGCAAGGTGGCGTTTAAAAATAACCCATGTGTTTAGTTATTTAATATTGCTCGGGGAAGTCCCGAGGGGGCAGCTCAATTGGTTAATCTGAGAAATGTGAAATCATTGAAACTCAAAAGACCCAGGTTCAAATACCCCTTGTTGTGACCCGATCTATGGTGAAACGTAAACCGTCGTGGATATTCCACTGGACAGATCATCACAACATATTTGATGATATTATATTAAAAAGTCTGAGATTCTACATTATTACAGTTTTATTTAATTTCTAGATCTGTAAAATTAACTGTAATTAGTATGTAAAATTAAATCAAGCAGAAAATTAGAGAACAAAAAAATAAGCCCACACACACATAATACACAAGATATTCTATTTGGGAAACCCTTTCGGGAGAAATCCCAGCTTCAAGGTGAGGTTGTTTCGCTCTTTTTCTTTATCTGGAAATATGGCTACAGATACACAGAAGTAATGTTTGTGACCCGTGGGATGTTATCGTGCACAGATGCTCTCTGTGTGCTCTACCTCCTATCTCTCTTGGGTATCTTTTCTCAACTATGGAAAAGAATTTCTCTCGAAAGAATGGAATGTCTCTTCCTCCTAGTGGCTTGATTATAACACTGCCTGATAGCCTACGAGTGGTTAAGTTTGAATACATCAACTCTTAACTAGAGTTAAAAAATAGAGTATTTTACATCACAGACATGTGGCTATCCCCTTTTCCATGAATAATGGGGGTTGACACGGCATCCTCCCAAACTATAGATTTGAAAACAGGAAGGTAAACTTCTGAGTGGCATAAATTTTGCATATGGACTCTGATTGACATGATTCTTGTGTCGTTGGAAAGATTTCTATATGTATAATAGCATGAAAAGGTGATCCACTTAAGGGGAAATTTTTTTACCCCCAAACAATGTCGTTTAATGCCTCAAAACACTCCCAAAAGGTTTCAAACTTCATTTCGCCAAACTGGGTCCCACCAGTAAAAACAATCCCGTGAGCTTATTCCTCCACTTTTTCCACTCCAAATGCATCGATATGGATGACAAAAAATATAATGATCCAATTCGGATCACACATCCCCATGTTGGGAAGCTTTTGTCCCAAAAATATTTTACTGAATGAGGTGAGGAAATTTTTCCTCCACCTTCTCCTTGGTGTACCATTTAGCTTTTCCTAGAAGTTGTCCCTTCAACCCAATCTGCCAAAGGTATTGTTACCCTTGTCTTGTAGTTCTAGACTTCTTCTACAAAACGATATCTTTTGTCAACTCTGCCTGATTGTCTGGTGTCCAATCCTCCATAGAAGGTTGGGCATGTTCCTCTTCTTGATCTAGCATGGAAGGCTCATACAATTTCAAATTCTCCACATTTACAACTAAGTAAATGCGCATATATAATGGTAAACTGAGTTGATAGGTATTATTACCCACCTTTTCCAGTATCTCAAAAGGACCATACCTTAGATCCTTGATTTTCTTACCAAGCCCCTGCAGCCTCTCCTTGTTCAATTGTAGTCATACTCTGTCTCACACCTTAAATGATTTCTCTATTCTATGTTGATCATGCTTAGCCTTATACTTTACCTGCAACTTATGTAGTGTTTCTTGTACCTGTAGATGGATCTTCATGATCTTCTCTATAAATTTTTAAGCCCTCAAAGAATCTCCTGTAAGGTATTCCTTCACTCCTCCTTGCTGTCCAAACGCAATATCCAAAGTGAAGGTGGAAAATATCCAAAACAAGTTTCAAATGGGGACTTTCCTGTAGAAGGGTGAACTACTCTATTATACGAATGTTGTATATATACCAGATTTTTATTCCAGGTCTTTAGACGCTTCTGGTTGTAACCCCTCAGAAGTTGCACCAAATCTTGTTGACTAATTATGTATGCCCATATGTCTGTGGATGGAATGTTGTAGATCTCTTCAACTTCGTGTCCATCTTCTCCCACAATATAGTCCAGAATGTTCGTGTCCAAAGAACAAGTTTTTTGCTTCTTGTCCGTTATTGATCTTTTTACATGGCATCAAAATGTAGGTTTTAACCCTGTACAAAAATTACCTGCAGACAAATTATAAAAAACAAAAAATAAAAAATGGCGAGAGCATAAAACATAAAACAAATATACACAAATATTTTCCCCTAGATCCCAAAACCAGGACTACCATATTCAATTTTCATTATGTTTCCTTCAATGTTACAATACATACATACATACATACATACATCTATATATTATATATAATTTATATATATATATATATATACATGCAAAGCATCCGTAAACCTCAATCCATTAACCCTATATTATAACATAATTGTAGTTCCCTTGACCGAATCTACAAAATACCATGGACAGTAAACCATCATACCCAACACCATGTGCGAAATCCATGCACAAAACCGTAGGTAGGTCTGCACACCTAATATAGGGTCCAAAAACAATTTCCCAGGCCGCTGCCCTAAACCACGTGCAAGGGGGCTACCACCCCCCTTCATACCCCCCCCTAGTAGCCCCTAGCAACACCCGACGCAATGTACAAGGGGGGCTACCACCTCCCCTGTGACCCCCCATGCGTGGGGTAGACGTGGAAAGAATATAACACAACCCAACACAAAACACACATCTTGTTGAACCAATAAACTACCATGAACAAGTAGTCATGTCCCTTCCTAGTTGTCGGTAAACCTCCCACAAAGTTGATGAGCCTCGGTATTGCAACAAGAAAGCTACAACTCCCAAGGCTACCGACTTTAATTATCAACCGGTGGTTCGTACAAACTTAATGGGTATCAGCACTATATGTGCAGCATACAATGTGTCCTTCCTTTCTTGTCATGATGTAATGGAGTGCATGTACTGAAGTCAAATCCTAAACTAATTGTAGAAATGAAATGTTCAAAATGGAACCTTAACCTATTGCAAGAAACAAAGTACAAGTAAAGAAACCTATTCTAATTGCTTAAATATCATGAACTAAATGTAAAAGAAACCTAGCTTAACCCTATTTATCACATGTGATGATTTAAACTAACTGAGCATGAAATCTGATCTAGAGAGTACTAACTGTTGTGTGCATCTGTAAATATCAAAGAACTCATTTTTTAAATCTTTTTGCTTTAAAATGAAAATGCTAATCTTTCCTTGATCTTTGGCAGGGGAGACAAGTGTGGAGAAAGAGGGTTAAAATGGTCTTGATGGCATGGAGGTCAAGTAGAGGCCTAATCCCAGCTTCAATGATGATTTTTCTCAATTCAGGCTTATAAAAAACTTTCCTACAGGATGCAGATTTCATACAGGATGCTACAATGATTTCCTACAGGATCCCCTAATTTACTACGGGATGTTACAGATTTACTATACGAAATTATAATTCATCGAATCACCAAGCAAATAAAATCCAAATTTGATGGGACAAATTTTTTTATTAACTAGGATGTCTTAGGTCACCATTCCAAGTGGAATCACTCAAAAAGACCTATGTTAACCCATGCTAAAAAATAGAAAAACATTACTAGTCAAAAATCTATAAATTCAAGAACTAGTGAGCTAGTAAATCTAAAAAATTCCTAACCTAATCAAGTGAAAATTAAGTGGGGTAATTTTTTTTATGAACTAGAATGTTTTTTTGATCTAATTCAAGTGGAACCAACTTGATTGAAACTCGTTAGCATGCTATAAAAAATCGCAAAAACTTACTGTTCTTTGCCACAAAGGAGTTCCAGAAATCTAGATTTGGGAATAAGAAGACTAATCCAAGCAGCTCAATGATTACTATGAACTTCCAAAGCTTTTCCAAGGATGAAATAATGCTTTTGATCCTGCAAAAGAACTTACATCAAGCATTTAATGCAATCCTACAACAAGAAATCATTAATACTAAATGCAAAAATAGAAATAAATAAAAACAAGAGATGCATGTGAATAAGCAGTGAAAAGAAGGAAATAAAATGATACAAAAGGGCTCTGAGGCTCCTAGGATCTCCAATCCCAAGGAAACTTAGAGAACTATGGAGGAGAACAATATTTAGATGTTGAACATGACACCAATATTCATTATTTCATCAATACAATTACATCCCTACAAGAAAATACAATGGAGCTACAAAAATATGTTCTCTCCACAAGAACACTAATGAAAATCTCCCCCTAGAGGCAAATTCGACTTGGTACTTATACAAAATGATTAGAAATCATTCCCAATTAATGGAGGAAGCTTTCCCCACCAAAATCCCTTGATTAGTGGATTTGGTCCCCAATACTAGGAATCTGCATTAAATGGCAAGGAACACATTCCTAGATTTTCTCAATCATTGGAGTTCCACAATCTCTGCCATAATTCCATAATATCTTGTTGATTTATTATTTATTATTGATCCTCCTGTAGTAGGGAACATGTCCCTAAATTATCTCCTCCTCTAAATCTTCATAATCTGCCCAATATTCTTATAATATTCCACAAAAATAAATAATATTAGGCACAAATATCAAATTATTCATAAACCTTCCTCATGAATATATTAAAGTTAAAAATAGATTATCTAATGAAGAAATATAGGTTTAATGTGATGAAGGATGGTCATAGGCCTTAAATTATTGTTTAATTTAGAGGTATGAGCCTTAATTTATGTCTAATTTAGAGGCCCATCAAAAGTCCATGGAAATTCTTTCCCAACAATGAGTAGGTATAGGTAAGGGATAATACATACCATGTTTCATGTTGTTAGGCTTGTTGGTACAACAAATAATGCATCCTCTTATGAACCAAGCTATTTTCTCTTCCATCTTGGGCCAATACACATACCTCTACAAGTTAGCCACGATCTTCCCTACGCCAAAGTGCCCTGCAACCTTGGAGGTCTGAGCCTCTGTAATTAGCTACAAACCCTCACCTTTAGGAACACATAGCTTATCTAGCCTGTAGAGTAACCCATCCTGGAGATGGTAGTCAATGGTGTTGTCGCCATCGTGCACATGACTCTGACTCTGCAACTGTTAATACACCTCCTTGAAGTCCTCATCTTTTGAATATGCCTCTTTGTATGCATCATGGGTGAATCGCTCCATGTGCATAAGATTCCCCAAAGCTATACTCTTTGATGTGGGTGGACTTGAAAGCATATCATCCAACTTATTTGTGTTTTCCTTCTTATACTTGATCACCAAATGAAACTGTTGTAAAAACCCCATCCACTTGTAATGCATGGTCTGTTGTAGCTTACTTTGGGCTTGCAAGCACTGTAACGGTTGATGATTTGTGAGGATTATTGTTTCCTTTCCCATCAAATAGTGCTTCCACTTCTTCATATTTTTCACCATGGCATAGAGCTCCTTATGGTAGGTAGGGTAGTTAAGAACTGCCCCATGAAATACTTCATAATGGTACCAAACGGGCCTTCCTCCTTGCATCAAGACAGCTCCCATAGCATACCCACTTGCATCTGTCTCCACTTCAAAGGGTCATTGAAAGTTTGGTAATGCCAAAAATGGTGCTTCACTAGTCTTATTCATGAACTCATTGAAATTCATTTTCTGCCCTTTTCCCCACTAGAAACTCTTGCCACTTTTTGTTATGGCGTGGAGCGGTGTTACTACCGCTAAAAACAAGGCTATGAATTTCCTCAGGTACTGTGCTACCCAAATGAAACTCCTAAGCTTAGTAACATTAGTAGGCACCGGCCGTTTCATGATGGCCTCCATCTTGGAAGGATCTATCTTCAATTCTCCCTCCACCAATCACATATCCCAAATACACCAAGGACCGTTGCGCAAACTCACACTTCTTGATATTTTCTAGCAGTTGGTGCTTCTTCAACGTTTCCAGCACCTGCGTCAAATGTGAAATATGTTCCTCCCAGGTAGCATTATATACCAATATATCAACCAAATATAAAATAACAAATGAATCTATAAAAGGGCGTAGTACATCATTCATCAATCTCATAAATGTGGCTAATGCATTACATAGGCCAAAAGGCATAACTAACCATTCATAAAAACCTTGCTTGGTTTTGAAGGTGATCTTCCATGTATCTTCTTCTTTGACTCAAACCTAGTGATATCTAGACTTCAAGTCCATCCTGGTGAAATATTTTTCTTGTTGCAACTGATCTAGCAGATCGTCTATCCTGAGCAAGGGGTATCTATTCTTGAGCATGATTTTATTCAACGCCCTATAATCTATACACATCCTCCAAGTCCCATCCTTCTTTGGCAGAATGATGATGGGTGACCCAGATGGTGATGTACTCAATCGAATGACACCCTATTCCAACAGTTTCTACAAATGTTTCTTTACCTCACTTGCTTCTATAACAGATTGCCTGTACAACCCAATATTTGGCAATGGAGAGTCTGGCAATAGTTGGATTTCATGCTCCACTTCTCTCTTAGGGGGTAAACCTTTACGCTCTCGGAACATGTCCTTGTATGCCTGTAACAACTCCTCCAATTGTTGTTTTTTCTTCTTAGTACACCCCTCTAGGGATGCCTTCCCTCTTATTGACTCCTCTACAAACTAAATTTTTCTTAAAAACAATAAAACATACTTCTTTCTAGAAGTGATCAATTTCTTGGCTTGGTTGGCACTTACCAATGAAATTTTCGACTTGCCTTTATGCGCATTGATGATGAACGATTTTCCATCCTTGATGAGTCGGTACTAGTTATCTCTCCCCATGACTATTGCATCACACATGTACATGTACGGACTCCCAAGCATGACTCCACATACATCAAGGGGAACCACATCCAGATCTACTTCATCAATAAAATCAGTAGTGGTAGCAAATCTAATTTTGCATTATTTTGTCACCTTCAACTCTGCATCCTTATGTACCAATCCCAATGGATATGGGTTTGGATGATCACAAACTTCCAGTCCCAACTTCTTGAATAGGTCTGTTGCAATGAGATTTTCCTACGGTCCTGAGTCAAACAGAGCATCAATCTTCGTCTTCTTGACTTGTATCTTTACATGGAAGAGTTTATTCATTTCTTTATCTTCTTATTGCTAAAGTCTACTCATATTTGCCTCCTTATACACTGATGTACAGACGATCTTCTCATCCACATTTGAGCTAATTTCACTTGGTTGCTCGAATTAGTGGCCATGAGATTCTTCTTCTTATTATCTTTCTTCTTGTTCTTCGAGTTTAGCTCTGGATGCAACTTCCAACACTTCTCCTCTATATGGCCATCAATGTTGTGGTGGTTGTTAGGATCTTTTCATTGGTGTGTTGTGGTTGTCGTATTTTTATCTTTCCCCGTTTTTCTTCTTCCTCCCCTCCTTATAAACATCTTGTTTCTCCTTTTTCTTCGATGCACTTGATTGCACTCTTTTCAGGCCTATGTTCTCCAGGTACTGTGCCAATACACAAGCCTCGTCCACCGTTTTGGGTTTAAACAACATTACTTGATCACGCAGATGGCGGTGCAGACCCCACAAATACTTGAAGAGTAAATCTAGGTTCTTTGGAGAGATACCCAACATTATATCCATCTTTTTGAGATCTGTGGTGTACTCATGCACACTTTGGTCCAGATTTTGCCTAAAGTAATGCCACCGAATCCACTGGTCTCCCACGTACCCAATGGGATAAAATTATGACTTAATGAGGGTTTTGAAATCCTCCAACTTAGTCACTAGAGGTTCTCCCTCCGGCCACATGGTTTCTGTGTGGCTCTCCTACCAAGTCAGTGCATGACCCTCCAATTTCAGCGTCACGAATGAGATCCTCTGCCCTTCCTTGATCTGATGGACACTAAAATAAACTTCTTACAACCAGTGGTTCAGCTTCATAGCGTCGATTTCACCATGGTATGGCTTGATATCGAATTTTTCTTCCACTTTAAACAAGGATTGGTTCACGACACTCTAACTAGGTTGATCTTTTCCGAGTTCTTTCTTTGGTTGGTTATTTGTGTCTTCCCGACCTCCCAATCCCCTTTTTGATTTTTCCTATGCATTAAAACCCCTTCTTCTCAAAATATCGCTAGCCTATTTCTTAGGGCCACCATGAGGATGTTTACATTATGATTTATATCCATGACTTGTTCTTCGAGCCGCAAAAACCTCACCTCTACAGGATCACAAGGTTCGTTTACAGATTTGTCACCCATGATTAGGGTTTTACAATTTTCGACCTCGCTGAGCTAGACCCATGCAATCTCCACAAAATACCCAAAGAAACCTGCTCTAATACCAAATTATCCGTAAACTGCCATGTATATTCCACTGGACAATTCGTCACAACATATCTGATAATATTATATTAAAAATGTGAGATTCTACACTATTACAATTTTATTTAATTTCTAGATCTATAAAATTAACTGTAATTAGTACATGCATGTAAAATTAAATCAAGCAGAAAATTAAGAATGAAAAAATAATCCCACACACACATAATACACAATATATTCTCTTTGGAAACCCTTTCGAGTAAAAATATAGCTGGAAGGTGTGGTCACTTTGCTCTCTTTCTCTGTCTGGAAATATGGTTGCAGATACAAAGAAGTAATATATGTGGCATGTGGGCTGCTACAATGCATAGATACTCTCTGTGTTCTTTACATCCTATCTCTCCTAGATATCTTTGCTCAATTATGGAACAAAATTCTCTCAAAAGAATGGAATGCCTCTTCCTGCTAGTGGCCCGATTATAACACAGCCCGATAGCCTACTAGTGGTTAAGTTTGACTACATCAACTCTTAACTAGAGTTACAAAATATACTCTTCTAGAGTCTTTTACATCACAAACATGTGGATAGCCCCTTTTACATGAATAATTGGGGCTGACGTGGCATCCTCGCGAACTATAGGTGTGAAAATAGGAAGGTCAACCTCTGAGTGGCATAAATTTTGCATATGGACTGTAATTGATGTGATTCTTGTGTCGTTGGAAATATTCCTGTGTGTATAATAGCATAAAAATATGCAGCACTTAAGGAGCAAATTTTTACCCCGAAAAAACGTCGTTTGATGCCTCAAAATGATCCTGGGAGGTTTTAGACCCCGTTTCGCCAAACTAGGTCCCACCAGTAAAAATGGTCTTGTTACACGGTAATTTGTCACCATTGGTCACCGTCCCTGTTACCCCTGTTTTCGTACATTGGAGGATACATTCCGGGACCTGTGAGCAGTGACATAGCATAAAAACACTTGCATTATGTTCCCCTGAGTATGTACTTCATGTTCCCTGAAGACACCTTCTGCAAATTATCCCTGAAAAGTGCCCTTTTTCCATTGGCATAGGTACACAGTGTCTTATCCGCGCCAATCACTGAGATCCTCAAAAAGGGGCATGCCCATTGGCGCTCTGTCCTAGAACAACACTCGCGCCAACTAAGTTTGGTAATGATTTTTGGCAAACGCGCACCCATATGTTTTTTCCTTTCAGATCATGAAGTCTTTTGAGGGAAAAAATCCATTTGATAGAGGTCGAGAGTCATCATCTATCCTTGACATCTATCCTCAGTAGCTTTTCGGAGATAATGTCGATCCACAATGGGCGTCCTGGTGCATTGAATCTTCCTCCCTTCTCAATTTATAAAAGTCTGTCCTCATGCATTAGACAAGGAGTTCTGGAGTAATGCTAGTTGTGATTATGCTTATCTGGAGTGATAGTAAGAGTCTTGAAGCATAGGGAGGTTATGCTGTCAGAATCCTGAGAGAGAGAAGGTC
>APFE030264323.1:6063-33819 GCA_000404065.3 Pinus taeda
TTCCACATCTTGAAGGGGGGATTCCTATACTAGATCAACATGTGGAATCTTCTTATGAAGAACACTCTCCCCCGCATGGAAATCTAGCAACGGATGATGCTTTAAGTGACGTGATTGATAGAATTGGGAGACTCAATCTTGATTCAGTCCCAACTCAATCAACGGAGCAGCCTGGACCATCTGAGAAAGCCTCAAAGTGGCTGACAAAGACACTTGAAAATGTTCATCCTAATGAGGTTGGAAAGACAGGAACTAGAAATTCAAACCAACAAAATGGAGGTGATGTAGATGACTCTAATTCACCTGTTGATATGGATGTTTCTTATGATTGTGAATTGAACTTGTCTATAGATTTTAAACCAAATTCCTTTAAATAATCTGCTTCTAATGATGAATGGAAAGAAGTGATGCAAAAGGAGTATGATGCCCTTATAAAGAATGACACTTGGAAGCAGGTTGATCCTTCATTAGGATCCAAACCAATTGGATGCAAGTGGGTCTACAAGAACAAGTATAAAGCTGATGGATCACTTGACAAGCACAAAGCTAGGCTTGTGGAGAAAGGTTTTGCACAGAAGGAAGTGGTTTATTATGAGGAGACTTTTTCCCCCATAGCATAATGGGCTACCATTCGGACACTCTTTTCCCTAGCAGCTCAGAACGGTTGGAAAGTCCATCAATTGGATGTAAAAACTGCTTTCTTGAATGGAAATCTAAAAGAGAATGTTTTATGTCTCAACCTAAAGGATTTGTTGTGAAAGGACATGAACATAAAGTATGTAAACTTATGAAGTCCTTCTATGTCCTCAAACAACCACCGCGAGTCTGGAATGAAAAACTAACTGAGCATCTTCTGAAACTCAATTTCAAACATTATGATCTTGATGATGCAAATTTATTTGTCAAGAAAGTTGGAAAAGCACTTGTATATCTTGTGGTATATTTAGATGATCTTTTGATGAAAAGGAATAATGAAAGCTACATTGCATCATAAAGAAGGAATTGGGGAAAAGCTTTGAAATCATTGATTTGGGCTATGTTCATTACTATCTTGGTATTAAAGTAACTCAACATCCAAAGTCCATATTTCTCTCTCAAAAGAAGTATATTGGAGATCTGTTGAACAGGTTTGGCATGACAGAATGCAATCCTCTTACTACTCCAAATTAACAAAACTTAAAGCTCACATATATTGAAGGAAATGAACTTGAGGATGGAACAAAGTATAGATAGCTTGTAGGAAGTCTCAACTACCTAAGTACTACCAGACTAGACATTTTGTTTACTATTGGAATACTCTCCAGGTTTATGAAAAAGCCTTGTGAGGGACATTGGTTTGCTGTAAAAAGAGTTCTAAGGTACTTGAAGGGAACTCAAGACTTTGGAATCAAGTATACACAGGTGGACAACTTCAGTTTGGTTGGATACTCTAATTCAGACTTCGATGGAGACAAAGAAACTGGGGTATCTACTTCAGGATATGCTATAATTCTTGGATCAGGAGTTGTCTCATGGGGATCACACAAACACTTAGTTCCAACAAATTCCACAACAGAAGCAAAATACATGGCAGAAGCTGAGGCAACGAAAGAACTTGTGTGGCTCAAGCAAATTCTTGAAGATTTGTAGGTAAAACAAGTACAATCAACTCCAATCATGATTAACAATACCTATGCAATAAAGTTGGCCATGAACCCAAAGTTTTGTGATCGAACGAAGCGCATCAATACTAAATATCATTTGATTCGACATCATGTTGAGGCCAAGACAATCCATCTCCTTCATTGTTACACTAATGAGCAACTTACAGACATTTCACCAAAGTGCTTGGAAGAGAAAAGCTTGAACAATTCAGAATGATGCTTTCACTCACCAACATCCCTTCAGATTAGGGGGGGGAATGTTGACACCTAATCATCAGGATTGGGTGAATAAATACAATTGATGTAAATAATTAATAAGAAATATGAACAGTCATCAGGAGATGAAGTGAACAGTCTCCCTCATGTATATAATAAATACCTACCTAAAGGAATAATATGAATTAATTTTGTGCAGTTACTACCTGGCCTGACATTATCAAGAAATATAAATAAATTCATATCTCCATGAATACATGTCAGAATCAGATGATCGTTAGATCAATCCTACACCTCTTGACGAGAGGAATCCAAGAAAAATATCATTTGCCACAAATAAGATAACCCACATGGAGTTTTTCCCTAGTTTCCAATTTAACAAGATCCCATCTGAAGTTTGTGCCTGCATAGCTGTAGTCATCCACAACAATCAATTGTTGACACAACCAACCAAAGAACTATGGAGGAAAATGAATCCACTAACCCATTCCTCCATGAGGCATGATCTCACTCCATTTAACTAGCCTCGGATGTCGTGGACCTAGATCCAGCACCTTTGTCCACTGATACCAAAATAGGGGCACGTGCTCCAAAAAGAAAGTGACCAAAATCGAACCGAAGATCAACTGCTTCAAGTTTCCCTGCTTGCTTTTGGTCAGTTGCCTCTTCATGTTGGCCAATAATCCCTCACACTAGTTGAACACTATTGGAGTAAGCCAGAATACTGCATACTGGAATTGAGATTTTGAAACCTCGTGTAAAGCCTGTGACCTAGTTATATGAGCCATGGTGTGAAAAGTTATCCTCAAGGGAATATTTTTGACAGTCAATATCTTTACCTTCCTGCTTGTTGTTTTACCTACATCCAGGAAATGCCTTTCTATTAGGCCATGGGTGCTCTCACCTCCAGCACGAGGTCTGAATATTTGAACCCTTTCCCCTCTTTTGGACAATCTAGTAATGAAGTAAATTTCCACGACTTCTAGCTCCAATTCTTGGTCTCAAATGAGGAAGATCTCCCAATCAACATCCCATAAATTGATAAGATAGTGTGGCAACTCATTTTGGGCTCTAAGTCTTATGCTTCGAAAGAATTTCAGTAGCCCGCAGTTCCTCAAAGAATTGATACATTTAGGATCTTGGGAAGCTTGGTGATCTTCTGCCTCATGGCCTCTTTCCTTCCATTTGATGACCATGTTGTTGAAATCTCCTGCAAAACAACCAATAAAAATGATTAAATGTTTTTTCAATTTGATAAAAACTCAAAAATTTGGCTCAAAGGTGAATATTTCTCTTCAATTTTTCTTCCTTGTGGCCAAAATATCTATTTTAATTAATCACATGCTGGCAGCGTGAGAGCCTTTTTGGCTCAAGGGTGATCAACGTGAACCCGATGAGCAAACCCGTGTTGATCGACCCTAATTTTAAATTTTGAAATCCTCCCTTCTAGCTAATTAAAACCCTAATAAATGGAATGAAATTAGAATGAAAAATAAGGAAAAAGACAAAGCTCTTACCTGTAGCTGACGGTTCACAAAATGATGCCCTAGATCTCCCACACTTCTTGCCTAAAAAATTAAGGAAAATAGGGCAAAATGTGCTCTCCAATTTATTCCAAGTGAAGATGTAAATGTTTTTACTTTTAGTATATTTATAAGTTTTAAATACATTTTTACCAATATTTTATTATTTTCCTCGATATTAGTGATGTGTGGTTGTCTTTGTGTAGTTACAGATCCTTTTCGGTGATTACAGTGATTATTTTTTACTAATTCAATGAGTTTTTGTTTTATCTCTTTTCGGACTTGTTAAAAATAAAAATAAAAAGGAACCCCCCTGGAGTCATCCTTAAGCTCTTTTTTGACTCTCTAAATATGAAAAGATTGTCGAGCACTTGTCTTTTCGAACTCGTTAAATTAAATGAATTGACTTCGTCTCAGTATACATTTACCCCTTTTTTGGGTTAGGATTGACTATTTACAAAAAAGGTACACCTTGGTTGACATGGTCAAGAGGTTATTTCGAATATTGTTTTCTACCTTTTCGGATTTGAGAGACAAATTACAAAAAGGGACATGATGGAGTTTTCTTTTTTGTCTCTTTTTCAAACTCTCTAAATATGAAAAAGACACTGAGTTATTCTTCTGTTGAACTCTTTAAATATTAAACGGAAAAATACTTGTCACTATGACGAGATCGAGTTTCTCCTTCCTAGGATTGGTAAAACTTACTAGGATGGACTCATTCAAAGAATGAACTTATATGACAAGAAAATGTTATCCCCTTCAAGCTTATGATAAAAATAATGGGGGTACTCACTAGAAATAGTGGGTAAAAATGAAAGTGAAACATCTGTTGTATAGGCAACATGTCGCTCTTGAACATGATACTCATTTGCATTGTGTGTCGGGTTTGGGATATCCTCACTCAGTCACTTGGCTTTCTAAGTTTGGGTGATCCATTTTTCCTCTCATTTGACTATTCCATTTTGTCATCATGACCCTTAGTCCTATGTTGAGTCAAATTCTACCACACTCTGGAGTCGTGTCACCAATATGTTCGTGAGAAGTCTTATCTGTAGTTTTTTACCTATACATTTTCTGACCTTTTTCTATAGTCTTGATCATACTCATTCACTTTATTTCTTGTTTCATGTTGATGATGAGGGAATCATTGTTGCCCTCCTTCGATGGGTCACTTCCTATTGACTTCAGCTCATTATCTAGGAAGATGACTTAGAGACTCCCTTTCAGTACCTTGGAGCTTGCATTCCTTAATGGAAAGTTCTTCGCATCCGACGATAGGTTCTTACTATTGACCTTCGATCGGGTGATTCCATAAGTGTTCGACATCAGCTTCATTTTCACATTCACAGATTGTACTGTCATACCTCAAGGACCATTGTATCTATTGGTGGTTCCTCTCGTGCATGTTAACAGTCCATGTCATTTTTCGGTAATCAGGTGGTTTTCTAGCATGTTTGACTTTGATACATTCATTCACATGTTAGAATTCATACTTTGATCAGGTTTGGATGGAATGCAAGACCTTGAGTTTCATGTGATATAACTCAGGTTGCGTGGAGCTATGTATTATTCGGGATTGTACACATGTTTCTTCTATATGGATGGCTGTGACCATACCGTTGGACTTTATATTTATGATGATGATCCTTCTATATCAGATGGTTGTGTCCATACCTTGGATCATATATTTATAGAGGATCATTTTCATTTGGATGGTTGTGCCCATACCATGGATCTTTTCACATAGTCCTTTCTATTCGGATGGTTGTGTCCATACCATGGATTTATGTTTTGATATAATATATGTATATGTATATGTGTCCTTGATTTGTAGGTCTCCTAATAGTTTTTGTTCTCGTCCTTGCAAAAGCTTGTAAAATAGCTCCGCCATCACTCCCTGTTCTGCCTTCATTCTTTAGGGTGCATCTGTTATAGAATATTTTGTCATGCCTCCTACACTTCCCTATGTCATACCCCGAAGTGCCCAAAACTTAGTAATCATGCAGTGTACCCATCCTGATGTAAAACTCATATCTTCCTTTAAACATTGATGGAAACATGCCTTGAGGCTTCCTTGAAGAAGAAATCTTTGAAAACCTAATTTTAGGACCAACGCGACCCTGACACTAGGAACTAGTGCTAATCACTAGTTGCACTATACTAGCCTTACGCTGCCAGCACATTATTTTCTTGGATACCCATGTTGATCCCTAAAAGGAAATAATTTCCAAAGAGGACAAGAAGCTTCGTGATTTAGAGGCTTCCAGAACGGTGAGCTAGAGGTTGTTCGGTGTGGATGTGGTCAAATTCTCCCAATATTTCCCTTTGATATTATCCCTATTTTCTACCTCCTTGAGATGAGGGTCTACTACTATCTTTGGAGAGATCCTAACTCCCTTCCCTGGTTATATATTCATCCTCTCCCATTCCCATATGGTTGGTATTTGGCTATTTGCACCCTTATGTTGAGATTGTGCCTACATGCTACTCATTTGGCTTGGAGAAGGAGTTCTTGGAGAGCTTGAGCTTGGACTTAGAAATTCACTCAAGGAGAGCTTATTGACATCAAGACTTGGTTGTATGCTTCCTCCTTTATTTCATTAATATATACAACTTCTGGTTCACTTTCCATAAATGTTCATGTTAGTGCATCATTTATCTTAATGCTCCTTGATATGTTAAGTGGATTACTTTCCATTATGCTATTTGTACTTGTATTCATTGTTGTGTCTTTGATCCCTTGTGTAGGTATTCAAATGTTGTTAGAAGTATATCTAAGCTTGAGGTGTAGGTGATTTGAGATCTTCATCAAAGGAGTATGTTATAGCATCAAAACAAGGTAGGCCATCTTCCTCTTCTCTCATTTCGATTGTAATTTAGGAAAGTGTCCTTGTATATTGTCACATAGGTTGTTAGTCCCACTCATTAGGCTAGAGGGATCATCTTTGTCTACAGAGAGGATTTTCCTAGACAACAGTCTGGGTTTAACTTTGTTGGTGTGATTTTTTTTTCAATGTCTGATGTGTCCAGTAATGGTGGAAAGTACGGTCAAAGGCGGTCCACATTGAACATTGGGTGTAGGAAAAGGAATGGTTGAATGTTGAGCTTGAAAGAATTGTCCCCTACATCTTTAATGATGGTGTAAGACCCATATCAAAGCGGGCGAAGCTTGTGGTGCGGCCCAACAAGGTGCTCCTTCTGCAAATGTAACCAAACTTTGTCGCCCACCTAGAACTTGTGGCACTCAATGTTGATCATGATGTTGCTTGTATTTAGAATTTGTTTTGTCTAATAGGTCTTGGACCTGCTCACGGATATATTGAATGTGCTCAATGAAGTTGTTAGCCCTATCAGCTTTAGACTAGACATGACTTGAATCTTCCTTAGTAGTTGCAAATGGTATGGCCACATCAATGGGACATAATCGCTGGAATCCCAACCCCACCTGAAAGGCGTTGTGGCCAATTAAGCTATGAAGAGCTCTGTTGTAGCTGTATTTTACATAGGGGATGCTTTCATCCCATGTGTGTGGATGCTTCTAATTGTACATACGCAAAATGTGTATGATCATCCTATTGATGATCTCTATTTTTTAATCAGTTTGGGGGTGGAAATTCATGGACTTAGTGATATTGGTATCCAACATCGACCAGAGACTTAACCAAAATGTACTTAGGAACCTGTTGACCCAATCTAAGATAATGGACTTTGGGATCCCAAAATGTACCCAATCTCGTTTAAAGAAGAGCTTAGCAGTAGCTTATGTTATGATACTCTTCTTGCAGACTACCATAATGGCCATCTTAGAGAATCTATCAACAACCACAAAAACACAGTCGTTGCTATGCTTAGTGTTTGAAATAATACTGAGAGGGGGGGTGAATCAGTGTTTACAATTCAATAAATTTTCATTTCACAATCAGATTTATATACGCTACTTCAGTGAAGTGAACTTGTGAGTGCACGCACCTATGATTAAGGAAACTAGCGTATACACATAAAACTTATGATTTAGTTAATTCATCATGTGTTGATCTTTAATCAGTGCATCAGTACTTTATTATATAGTAACTACGTGCAGTAATAACATAATAAAACATCACACATAAGTAACACACATGAACACCAATATTTAAGGTGGAAACCCAATGCAGGAGAAAAACCACATGTTGTTGTTGTCTCTATCTTATTTTTAATATAAAGAAAATCTATTTAAAATATTGTACTGGTGAAAACTCATACTAGTATGCAGGCACCCACTTGTAGAAATCTACAACATTCTCTCATTCTCCAGTTTCTACTGGAAGGGAGCTACAATCCACTAGCTCTTGTACTAGCCGATATGTTTACTAGTATGTAGGTGTTGTCCTATAGAAGGCTACAACCTTCTCTCTTCCTCCAGGGATCACGTTTCATAAATTTTCAGATTGGATGCTTCTTGTACACAACAACAAAATATGAAGGCCTTGTTTCATCAACTTTTCACATTGGACCTATCAGAAAATTTGAAGCTCAAACTCTATAATAATAACTGCATCAACCAACAATCAATGAATATAAAAAGTCAAATCATTGTCACCAGAACACTGTGTTGAATCCAAAAACCTGCATCATCATTCAGAACCAGTTGCAACCTCAAAAATCATACATCATTATGCATACGCTACTTTAGTGAACCCAACCTTTGTGTATATGCTACTTCCTTTAACCAAACCTATGTATACCTCCAAAACTACTAAATCATAAAAAATCTGAATCAACTCTATACCAACCAATAATATTTTGAAGATCTACTATCAAATTACAGAGATCTAAATAGTTAGTAGCAAATATCACCCTTCTCACTTAATCAATCAATCAATTAGACTCAATCTCCTTATGCATTCAATCCTACTTTCATGTCTAAGAGGACATCATTGACAATAGATCATCCATTTCTGTATAACAGGATTTTATTTTGCATACGCTACTTGGAAGCTTCAAACGAGCATGTATACCTGCCTTCACCAAGGAGAACCAATGTATAGATATGAAAATACTAACTTAAAACTTTGCTTCTATTCCATATTTCAAACATACCCAGATCATGACATTTAAAGAATAAAACATGTGTAAGAAATCATATCTATCCCAAACAATGTTAGATCATTCAATGATAAGTCATTTCAGGTCTCATGATTTTGATCCAACATTGAGTTCAAGGTGCACAAAATGTTTCATATATAATCATAGCCCCTGCAACATAAAATATACTTCATTTAGAAGTATTCCTGAGAAACCCTTTTACTTGCACACTTAGCCCTTTGACCTTCTCCTCCTTATATAGTTTTTGGCCTTTCTCAATACCTCGTACTAAAACAACACTTAGAACATGTGGTATTCTTGGACGGGATCAAACAGTCGTTACTCCACTCAATATTGTGGGCTAATACCATGGTATTGACCCTTGGTATTCTTTAATCTTGTATTTCCTTGATTTTCCAACCCATACATGCTTTTCCGCTTGTGAAAGTGTGTGCATACGTATACACTATTTTTGTTTTGTGAAACCACATGTATACACTACTTTGATAAGGTGAACCTACTTATATAGCTTAAACTACCTTGCAAAATCCTTTTCCTTCAACTTCTTGATTCTGATTAGTAGACATTTGTTCCAATCTCTAGTTCTTCTGTATCAATGCCTTGTTACCTCTAAATTGACTTATTACAATGTGAGTTTCCCTTTATCAAATCAGAACTGATATGTGAGTGAGTTGCCATCAAGGACAACACTAGTATCACAATGCCAACAATCTCCCCCTTTGCACTTGATGGAAACCATATTGGTGTTGATTACTTCAAGTTGTAGAACTTGTTTGAGATATCAAGCAACACCAAAATACTCTCCCCCTTTGGATCAAGGGAAAAGGGTGAACCAATATATTCTCCCCCTTTGACATAAATTATGATGTACATGCTCCCCATGAGTACATGCAGAGTCTGCAGAGATATTTTTCAAAAGAATAACATGACTCTATGACTCAACCATGTGACTATGACCTTCCTATCACCAATGACTCATACATACATAAATCACCCAACCAAGTGGGGATACACTAAATTTGAGTCATCCACCCGACCAAGTTGGGATATACCAATTGTTTATACATGACTGAAATATAGAAATTATTACATCATCCTTCCCATGCATAGTGGGGATACAAATTACATCATATGTCAATAGGACTCATTCAAAGTTAGACATGATAGAAGGAGACATATTACACCCTAGATCTTTACATGACCTATGCAACAATGAATATGTGAAACCGTAGCTGAAATCAACAACCATAATGGCAACAATGCAAAATGTTTGTGAAGGCTAATGCTCCCCCTGAACCTATGCTACCTGCACATTGTCAACAAATCATTCATCAAGGCATCTTCATCAATCATATAAAAATCAATGAACAAAGCATATCAGTAGACTGCAATCATCAATGTCAGACTGAGAACCCATGTCAGATTCCGACCCACTGTTTTTCTATCAGAAAAACATGTACGCTCCTGCAGCCATAGAAACTCACATATATACGTGACTATCCTTCATGAAACTCGCGTATAGGAACCTTCCTCTAAAAACTGGATTTAACAGCAGGATGATGCATAAACTACTCCCAACTTTTGTCTGAGATATTCAAATATTTCTCTGGGAAGTGGTTTGGTAAATATATCAACAACATGTTCTTTGGAGGGAACATACTCCAATTTAACCTTTTGTTCAAGCACTTGTTATGGTAGAAAATGGTACTTAATGGGTATGTGCTCGGTCTTGGATTGCATGACTCGATTTTTCAAAATAGTGGTGGCACTTGTATTATCACATAGAATGGAGATAGGTGGAGAACATGTCATTTGAATGTCTTGCAATGTTTTCATCATCCAGAGTAGTTATGTGAAGTAACATGCAGCAGCCACATATTCTGTTTCAACTATAGATAAGGAAATTGAACTTTGTTTCTTGCTGAACCAAGCTACTAACCGTGATCCCATAAAGAATGCACCTCCACTAGTGCTTTTTCGATCATCAAAATTTCCTACCAAATCTGCATCTGTATATGCATGAAGAGTGAGATCTGTATCTTTAGGATACCATAGGCCAAAGTCTTGAGTTCCTTGAAGATATTTGAATATTCTTTCTATAGCTTGAAGATGTGATTCCTTTGGATTTGCTTGGAACCTCCCAACAATTCCTACTCCATGCATGATATCAGGTCTAGTACTTATTAGTTAAAGCAAACTTCGAAACATAGATTTGTATACTGGTTGATTCACTGTAGGTGATTCATCATTAAAACTGAGACTACATCCTGTTACCATCGAAGTACATATTGGTTTAGAATATTCCATTCCGTACTTCTTCAAAATTTTCTTGAGATATTTAGTTTGTGAAAGAAAAATACCATCTTTTGTTTTCTGTACTTGTAGACCAAGAAAATAAGTAAGTTTACCAAGTAAGGACATTTCAAATTCTTGCTGCATAACGGAAGAAAAGTTCTGACTTAGAGATTCTTCATTGCTACCAAAGATGATATCATTAACATAGACAACAATAATTAACAATTTATTATTCTCAATCTTTGTGTATAAGTTTCTATCTGCAGATCCTTTTGTGAAACCTTGTTGTTGTAGATATTTGTCAAGACAATAATACCAGGCCCTTGGAGCGTTTTTCAAACCATATAGAGATTTTTGAGCTTGCATACAAGTTTTGTGTCATTTCCTAGAATGAATCCTTCTGGTTGTTCAATATAAACTTCTTCTTCTAAATGTCCATTAAGAATAGATGATTTGACATCCATTTGATATACTTTCAGTTTTTGAAAACTTGAAAGAGAAGGAAACATTCTTATGGCTTCAAGTCTAGCAACAGGTGCAAATTTTCTTCAAAGTCTATACCTTCTTGTTGAGCATACCCTTTACAAACAAGTCTTGCTTTGTTTCTAATAACCTCTCCATTTCATTCAACTTATTCTTAAATATCCATTTTGTTCCTATAACATTTTTATCATGAGGTCTAGGAACTAATTCCCAAGTATCATTCTTTTCAATTTGGTCAAGTTCTTCATCCATGGCCTTAACCCAACATTCATCTTTGCTAGCTTCATTAACATTCTGTGGTTCTATGGAGGATAGTAATGCTAGATAACTGGAAGTTCTTGTAAGAGTTCTTCTTGTCTATACTCCAGACCCTTTTTCTCCTAGAATTTGAGATCCCTGATGATTCTTTTGAGCATACCTAGATGGAGTCTTTTTCCTATTAGTTGTATCTTCTTTTAACGCTTCATTCATTTCTTCCTCGATATCATTTTTATTTGATATGGGAAATCATTCACTGTCTTCCTCATTGTCATCTTCCTTTGTTGATTTCATCTGTTCTGGATTTCTGCATGATTCATCACTTACTACATCAATGCATTCAACAATTTTCCGAAGTCTCTTATTATAACATTTGTATCCTTTACTTCTAGATGAATAACCAAGGAGAATTCCTTTGTCCTCTTTGGGTTCAAACTTACCAAGCTTTTCATCAGTATTTTTGATGAAACATTTGCTTCCAAAAACTCTAAAGTGTTTTATAGTAGGAGGCTTACCATACCAAAGTTCATATGCAGTTTGGTCACTATTTACCTGAACATTAGCTTTGTTGAGAATAGTCATAGCAGTAAATGCGGCTTCACCCTAGAAGGTGGTAGGAGTTCTAGATTCATCAAGCATAGCTTGTAACATCCCTCCCTTAAGAATAAATAATAAATAATAAGAACTAATAAAAATAATACAAAAATAATAATGAATAATAAAAATATATAATGATAATAAATAAACCACTAATAAATAATAAATAATACAAATATACAAATAATAAGTAATAATAAAAATAATAAATAATAATAAATAAATCACTTGATAATAAATAATAAAGAATAATAAATGATAAATGTATATATAAAAAAGAAATAAGTAATAAAATAAAAATAAAAATAGTAATAACCATATTTAAGAAATAAAATCAAAGGAAAGTAGAGAAAAGTAGCATGCAAACACATGGAGGGTGTGCATGAGGGACACATGGAGGGTGTGCATGTGGTTCCCCTTCCAAGGCTTTGTTCTATTTAATGAATGGTGAGGAGGATGGAGGGGTTCGATCATTCTGAGGTTCTGTCTTCATTCTCTTGGGAGAGTACTGAGACTTAGGAATATTGGCAGTAGTCGTTGATTGAGGGCTCGGGGGTGGCCAGTTGTAGCAGAATCCTGCGCAATTGAGCCTACGGTTGGAAGGAGAGTCGTCCCCAAAATCCTGTTGCGGTAAGCCTATTTCATCCACAAGTAAGCTCAGGTAAGCGTTTAAATTTAATGTTAATAAGTTAATTAGATATTCGTATTATGGGCTGTTACAAATGGTATCAGAGCAGGACACCTAGGGCCTATGGGCATTTTTATGTTGAAATTTTTGATTATTTCTTGATATTTACTACTTTCATGAGAGATGTATTAATTTGTTTATGTATTAAATTTTTCTATTATTAAACGCACTTAACTGGACATTGCCTTGCTGGTGAAAGGGGGATGTTGTATCATTTATGGTCCCTTAATTGGAGGCACAAGGCACTGACAATCTTGATTATAAGAATTTTTTTTTATCATCATAATTAACTCATATATGATGTTTTTAATCAGTGCTCTCTTTTTCAATTTCCAAACCTGGAGATGCATTTTTAATCGTTTCAGGACTTCCGCTGATTTGGAGCCACAAGACGAGTCATCAGTGTCCATCTCTGTAAATTTCAGCTATTAAAAGCAAGGTATGCCATCCAGGCAATGAAATAGTAATACTAAATGGTTTGAATCAATCACATCAAGAATTTATGGAGTTTAGCATCCGAATTTAGTGATTTTGCTCAGGGTTTTTATTCCTTTGATTTTGACTGATCTCTATGCCTTTCTTTCATGACATTTGCTGTGAATTCGGTCAAACTGTAATTGGCTATCCATGGTTCAAACCTCTTTATAGCTGTTGTTCTTTTTTTTGTTGATTTTCAGTTACCAGTTCCGTGGCTTTGATGTGTTATATTTACCGTAAGTTTTCAATCGACGTGTTTGACAAAATGATGAAGCATCTCCTCCCTTCATTACCTTTTCTTTTGGTAAAGTAGTGAGAAAAATGACCTGTCACAATTGTTTGAACCAAGTTCTATGGACTAGCAGTAAAACCACTGTTCTGCTCAGAACGAACATCGCTTGCTATTGTTGCATTATACTTTGTGGTCCATCTTTGGCTTCTTGTTGTTATCTATATGAGGTTGCAAGCTATATTATTAGTGTCATATTCCTATCTTGGGCTTTTTTCTAGATTAATACACCCCCTTACTGCCCCTTCTCTCTGTTTTTCATAATTCCTTTTTATTGATTGGAAGTGCTTTGAGAATAACTAACTGAACATGCTTGTTCGCAAGTTTTCCATTGGGTATGGGCTATATCGTCAATCACCATGGCTCTCTTTGGGGGAGGGCAATCTCCAGAAACTATGGCAACGTCTATTGAATATATTATATGGCTTAGTTTTCTTCTCTTTTTGAGTGATATTATTTTAGTGTTTATGTCTTGGCCAATTCTTATATCCATCTAAAACTTTATTTCTACTAAGATGATGATACCCTATACATAGGGATTTTGAAAGAACTTTCCTCTAAAGAGGAGCTTATTGTTTTTTTAGTTATAATAAAAGAAAGCTTTGGTGTACACTATAATGCAGACATAAAGGATATAATTAAGGTTATATAGAATGGATGATTCTTTTTAGTACTTAGTAGTTGCATATACTGTACACACATGACTAAATAAGTAGATAAGTGAACATGTTGAATACTTTATTGTTGGCTATAAATAGAAATAGGTTGTTGACACATGAGTAAAATGCACTTTTTATGGCCATGATCCTTAGTTATATGTAATATACATAGCACTTTACGAGAACGTGCAAAAATGTGTATAATAAGCTTATAGTTTTATGGGTGCATATATGCATGGCTCTCTAAATAGTGTCATAGTGTCATATTAGAATTGCTGCAGTCTTTGGGTAGCATGACGGAGTCAAATCCATCTCTATGAAGCATATGATTATTGGAAACGTTTTATTCACTTTACTTTATACTCTACTTCAAAACGTGATGTTAGACTTACTTTCCTGAAAGAAATCTCAGTTATTTAATTTTATGGAGCTTCCACTTAAACTAACCTTAACGTTTCTGGAAATCACACAATTTCTATTTAGAAAGAAAAGAAATAGTGCCATCTCCAAATTTCGGTGCAAAGCAACATCTGCAATATGCATTATATGACTTCCCCATTTATCATTAGTATTTTCTTGTTATGTATTTGTCATTTGGTTGGGAAAACCATTGCAAAGCTTTATGAAAGATGATATGCTGATGATTCCAGGGCGGGCATATATGGGGTTAAATCAAAATGTATATGTAATAATAGTGGTTGGCCTAATAAAGAGGCAATATGTGCAATGGATGGATATCTAAATAGAGAGATCATGTAGTCATTATTAAGGGATATGTGATTTGGGTATATGAATATATTGGAGTAGGTTCTGGTACCTAACATTTAGTATCTCTCCATGAAAATATGTTTTTATTTTTTATTTTTAACTTTTGAGAATTGGATTAAATTTATATTTTAAATTACAGATGAATTGGTATTACTAACTTTGGGTTAGATACAGATTATTGGTTTTAATGTGTAATGAAGAAATAGTCTAGATCCTAACGAATGGTGAATGATACTTGTTATTCATTTTCATATGAGTAAATTGAATTGTTGAAGGAAAAATTATCTACCTTGGATGAGAAAAAGGTACTATTGATTGTGTAAATGGTACTATTGACTTTATAGTGTGTGCAGATTTTTCGACGTTGTTGTCGAAAAGAACAATGGAATTCGCAGGAACACGCATATCCATGACCGCAAACTTATGATCTTATGTATTATGTCTTTGCAGGCAATTTTATGTCTTGTCCAAGAAATTATTATGCCTAAAATGTATTGTAATGTGAGGGATGGTGTTGCCTTCACAGGTTCGCTTGCAGGCAGGCCATATAATTAATAAAACGATTTTATTTGGTGTTGGGGAGGGATAACCTTCCCAGTCATCTGATCCAGTTTTGGGTCGGGTAGCAGTGTCTCTTCTTTATGGTGTGGAATATTTCTTTGGTTGCTTGATTTCTTAAAATTCCTTAGAGTAATCATTTAATAGCCATAACAGTCTAAAGATACATTCAATAAATTTGTTAAAAGCGGTCTATTTAATTCTCCTAAGTTATGATTGCTTAAAGAGATACAACACATCATGTCAATGTATCCTAGCACATGAGGTCATGAATCTAAACACTTAATATTGGTGTGACATATCATTTCAAAAGTCATGGTGAATTTTCTTTCAAAATTCATTTACCTTCTTAAAACAATATTGCCACTAATATTCTTAAGCTTTACTCATTGGAATTTTGATTTTATGTTGAGACAATTCTATAAGTTTTAATACTAAATTGATAATTTGCATAATCAATAACAGTTTCAAATTTGGAAATGGTTGACTGCATGACGAGCAGTAGGGGAAAAATATATAAAACAATAGATTGAAATGAATCAAGAATCTTCAAAACTTTCTTGAATAAATTTGGCTCTTATTTTATGCTTCTTCAGTGATGAATCTTGATATTGAGTGACTGATTACAGTGTCTAGCTATCATTGCATGCATATGCGGGTGACTTGATGTCACTGTTAGAAATATGATATTTGATCATTTGAAAAGTGAATTAGTGGATTGATGGGATCATTTAGTGACTCACATCACATTACAGTTTTTCTTTAATTAGCTATCCATTTTTGGGATCTAAGGATTGATATATTCTTGGCATTTCTCTGGTCTATTATTTGCAAGAACACAACTCTCTCATTATGATCTTCTAATAAATTTAATTTTGCATTACAATTTTCATGCAGATTACATGTATTTGCTCATTTTACTACTCATATCATTTGTATCTTAAACATCATCACTCTACATGATGGTATATGTCAGTCTCAGTGGCAAATCGTACAGACTTCAATTTCAATTAGATGTTGAGTATAATGTTACCTGAGGTTCGTGACTCAAGGTTAATTGTATATAATGGTTAAAAGTTGTCTAAAGAAAAAAAATGGAAAGGAGAAACTTGCAAAGTTTTAAGGATGGTAACTAAGGATAGTTCATGTGATTATGCCCAACTTGGATCAGATAGTTAAGGTGGTAGAGAAGAAGTATCACAACAAAGATAATAAATGAGTAAGAAGGAGACAACCTATTATGGAACATACAAGAAGAGTATTGTAGTATTTTAGGAAAAAGATTCCTTAGTCACGAGACTCGAAGCACTTCTTCGACTTTTGGTGGATATTGAACCACATCTCCGTGATTGATTGAATCTTTTGGAAGAATTTGGTATAAACATAACTTGGGTACTCTAAAGGTATCACTGTAAGGTATATCTAAGGATGATGCACCTAAAGAATAAATATTGGCAATCAACCAATGAAGTTGAATAATTATGGTAATAATTTTATGGAACTTGGACAATATGATAAAATGATGGGAAAGGATAAGTGTGTACATGACAAACATTTTTCCCTCTAATGGGAGAGCCACATTGTAAAGTTTTCCACAGGTGACTCACTATATGAATGAATTATGGACAACAAGACGTATGGTCAGGTAATTTTATTATGTGGATAAGCAGATTACATATATCTTCTTGAATTTATTTTTCAGGTATTACCCAAGTTGGGAAGAGTAATGTATGAAGTTACATGATGACCAAGTAATGATAACTTGGAAGATATAGGAAGGAATGTTGCCCAACTTGAATAAGGATACTATTTAATAAGAGTCTTTTGCCCAACTGGAGGACGGGGTCAATTTATGATTAAGCAATCAACTGGTATCAAACGTGACAAACTCGATGAGATAAGAAAATAATTCTTGAAGTACTAATTATTAATAAGTCAACATTGATCAACAAATCCCCGTGCAAATCAATTAAGCATGATATAGAGTTAAATCATGATGGAAATAGTATTTGCAATAGCGATATTGGAATCAGTGAGCCAAACGGTAAATGGATGTAAAATCAAGGGCTTTTTATTTTTGAGATAGATGATTTAAATAATGATGGTATCACTTGTAATGAACTTCACCAAAATTTCCTTTGGGAAGGAAGAATATATGACGAGGGATTAAGACTCAAGATGATAATTATGAAATTTAACAATGTACTTAGATGATTATACCATTGGTATAAATGATCAACTACCTAGTAGAAATAAGTCGAAATGATTATTGAAAAGTGATTAACACCTTGATGAAAACATACTGACGATGTTTCATGATATCATGGTAGGAAGATAATGATGTACATATGATTCTTATATTGATAAGGTATCTATACCATAATAGCGATATGCATAGGAATTATGACATTATGTCAAGGTATATTGACATTTTCATTTACTACCTGATGATAAGTATTTAATGTTCAATACTCATGACGGATACGATATGCATAACGTGGCATATGAATTATGATGTTATAATATGAGGATTATTGACATATGGTTCGTTTATGTAACGCATGATATGTCTTGATATAATAATGTAATGGTATAACTGAAGCATGCGATAGTTCCATGCCATGCGTAAGCATGCAGTTCCTTGCAAGAGTTGGCATCTGGATTCTTTCCTATGATACTATGACGGTATGGTTAATGCATTGGATGCATGTTGAGATGTAATGATTCAAAGGACTCCACAAATGGGCCGAGAGGGCCCGTTTATTTGATGATCTCATGCGAGCCCATACACACGAGGGAGAATAAGTAACACCATATGGGATGGGGACAAAACTCAATCAACACTACATATGCCAGTGGCTCCTTTGTCTTGTGTATAACTCTTGATGGATAGCTCTTGAGGAGCTATGGGACCATCTTGAGAAGGCCAAGTGCCTGATTATTCCAGGCTTGGTGCCGTATGATTCCAGGCTTGGTGCCTGATGATTCCAGGCTTGGTGCCTGATGTTCCAGGCTAGGTGCCTATTATTGGATTGGGATGTCGAAGTCAGGAAGGGATGTAAAGGACTTCGATGCCTGCGGCTGTGCGCCTTAGTAGTTGTGGAGGGAGTGGGCCAGCCTGCGAGATGCTCGGGGTCATTGAGTTCCGGACCGGATGCCTACCTTGGGGCAGATGAGGTCTGAGTCAAGCGCGAGCCTTGGGGCCAGCCTTGGACTAGGATACAGAATGGGTTAGGCTTGTGCCTAGTGCCGAAAGTGGAAAAAGGACAGAGATTCCTTGAGATTTCCCAGGGTGTTGGGAACTTTCGATGCCTGCTGGTTATACTAGTTCAGCAGAGGGTGTTGGCAACATGCAGAAATAAAAATAATACAAAAATAATAATTAATAATAAGAAACTTAACTTCAGGATGAAGTTCCTTAATGTGGGAGAGTATGTAATATCCCTCCCTTAATAATAATTAATAAATAATAATAACTAATAAAAATAATACAAAAATAATAATAAATAATAAATAATAAAGAATAATAAATAAATCACTTGATAATAAATAATAAAAAATAATAAATGATAAATGATATTAAAAATTATATAAAAAGAACTAAGTAATAAAAATAAAAATAAAAATAGTAATAACCATATTTAAGAAATAAAAGAGGAAATTATCAAAAAAGAAGGAAAATAGAGAAAAAGTAACATGCAAGGGACACATGGAGGGTGTGCATGTGGTTCCCCTTCCAAGGGACACATGGAGGTGTGCATGTGGTTCCCCTTCCAAGGGACACATGGAGGTGTGCATGTGGTTCTCCTTCCAAGGCTTTGTTCTATTTAATGAATGGTGAGGAGGATGGGGGGGGGGTTCCATCATTCGGAGGTTCTATCTTGCATTCTCTTGGGAGAATGGGATACCAAGACTTAGAAATACTGGCAGTAGTCATTGATTGAGGGCTCGGGGGTGGCCAGTTGTAGCAGAATCTTGCGCAATTGAGCCTACGGTTGGGAGGAGAGTCATCCCCAAAACCCTGTTGCGGTAAGCCTATTTCATCCACAAGTAAGCTCAGGTAAGCGTTTAAATTTAATGTTAATAAGTTAATTAGATATTCGTATTATGGGTTGTTACACACCATCAACTAGTGATAGTAAAGTTCATGGACGAAAGGGAAAGGTCAAGATTCCATGTAGGTTATGTGAAGGTAATCATTCTTTTCACCTTTGTCCCTTTTTGGATGAAGCCTAAAGAGTGTTGGATAATCGTCCTCATTCACTGTAGCGACTTCCATCTTGTTACAGGAAACTCTCCAAAATCAGCCATCGGTTGAAACCACTCTCTCTGAAAGTGAATCCTATGAGTCCATACACAATTCAAATCAACAGGATGTAAGGCTTAACTTGATTTCACCTTCAGCTAATCATACCTTTCTTGAAGAGAATGAAAATGATACCACTTAAGTTCTTTTTGCTTCTTCAAATCTGAATGAGCTTGGGAGAAATCCACCTGTTCCATCTAGACAGGAGGAAAACCCTCCAGTTCTAATAACTCAAGGGGTTAATCCTTCCATTTCTACGGTACCCCTTCCAAGTAGTGTAGTTACTTCCTTTGATTGGAATCAACTAGCAGGATCTTGCCTTCCTTCTTATTTGCCTTTCCATATCATTGTACAAGTTTGTAATATGATTGTACCTGGAACTATTATAGACAAAGGTGCATCATTGAGTATCCTTTCCTCAACTACTTGGCAACTGCTCGGTTTTCCACTGGTTGTCCTTGTTACAAAGAATCTTTTGGGCTTTAACAAAGGAACCAGTCGACCATTAGGGATCCTTCCTTAGTTACCTATCACTTTGGGAGAAAAAACCATTTATCTGAACATGATGGTAGTCCCAGGACCTTTTAGCTTATAATTTACTTCTTGGGTGTGACTATGTTTATCACATGGGAGATATTATCTCAACACTCTTTCGAGTGATTTGTTTCTCGCATGAAGGTAGGATTGTCACCATTGACTAGCTTTCATTTCCTAGTCCAAATATATCTCCTAGTCAACCATTATCCCTAAATGGTCCATTTATACCAATGGTATCATCCCTGCCACAGGTTAATTATGTGGCAACCTGTTTCATACCTACATCGACTAACGACCAATTTAGTGATGTTGTACATTATGTATTGGGGGCATTGGAACCAGATCTTTCCTTCATGACCACTTATGAGTTGCGATCGAAGGAGGTTGAGGATAGTTCATTGTCTTGTGTTAGCCTAGTTAAAAAATGAAACCAAGGGTCTTGGAGGATAGTTCATTGTCTTGTGTCAGCTCATTAAAAAATGAAACCAAGGATATGAGTATAGTTCCTTGTCTTGTCTCAAGCTCGTTAAAAGAAAAATGAAACAAGGACACCTGGAGCAAGTTCCAGGTCGAGTCTCTCACTTGATCTTGTAAAATAACCTTCATTCCATTCGCTTGATAGCCATGAATATTCTGGTGAATGTAATGAAGCTTGGGGGACATGCACCTAGTAGTAAAGATAAGTTTCTCAGTAGGTTATATGATTGGTCTTTCACACCATTCACCTTTATATATTCTGGACGAATCCAAAGAGGTACTGGATAACCATACTTCTTCACTGTAGTTACTTCCATCTGGTTATAGGAGACTCTCCCTTTCATCATGCTGGGGGCATGCAAACCTTTTTTCAAGCATAGTTTCCCATGGTTCATGCTTGCCTAAAAATGAACTTGTTTTCAAGCATAGTTTTTAATTTCAAGCTTGTGTAAAAATGAAATTGAATCCAAGCATAGTTTTGTCGTTTCAAGCTTCTGTAAAAATGAAATTGACTTCAAGCATAGTTTTTCATTTCAAGATTGTGTAAAAATGAAACTAACTCCAAGCAAAGTTTTTTGTTTCAAGCTTGCATAAATATGAAGCTAAATCCAAGCATAGTTCCCCATTGTTCAATCTTGTCAAAAAATGAACCGATTTATAGGTAATTAACCTTTGTGATTTCCATTCTATCAGCCTTTTGAACAGTCCCATCACCACCATCCCTTTGACCAATCAAACACTTCCACTTGGTTGTTTTACCCTTTTTTGAGGAACAATCACAATGAGTGGTTTTATTACCATCCTCTTCACAGAAATCAACATGTTTTGAGAAGTTCCAACATCACCGGAACTAGTTGCTATGCTAGACACCACTCGTTCCTAAAAATAGAGTGCTCTTTAAACCCCTTTTAGACTCATTAAATATGAAAAAAAATTGAGCGCTTGTCTTTTTCAGCTTGTTAAAGTGATTGGAAAAGTCATTCCTCCTGTACTATTTTATCCTTTTTTGGACCAGAGGGATTATTTTACGAAAAAGAACTTATGGATTTTTCTTTTTGTCCCTTTTCAAAATTTGTAAACATGAAAAGGACCAATTTATCCTTGTCATTAAACTCGTTAAAACAGTAGCGACAAACTTGTCCATTTAGACAAAACCGAGTTTCACTGTTGCTATACTCGTTAAAACATTAAATAGTGACAGGTTTGCCCAAAGGACAAATTATAGAATAGGGATATGTTATCCTCCTCAAGCTTGACGATAAAGAGGTACTGGTTAGCAATGACTAGGGAAAAAGGGGAAGAAACCTTGAAAAAATTTTGGTAGCAAGTGGCTCTTGAACATGATACTTTCACTTCATCACAATTATTGAGTTGGGTTGGGTTATTCTGTTCATCGGTCATCTCACCATTGGTCTTTCATACCACCCATCTTTTGGGGTTAACACTACCAATTCATCTTAGTGTCGCTGACATGTTCAAGATAAGTCATTCAGTTGAGAAACCACCATCCAGTTAATGTCTCATCCACTACAATACCTCCAACTTTCATTTTTTTCATGACCACCATTGTTGAACCTTGTGTCGTCAGTTCGTTTTCACCTCCAAAAATCATTTGATTCATTTCATGTCGTAGATGTGGGATACATCAAGGCCGTCCTACGATGAGTCAGTTCTTGTCGACATCAACTCATTATCCAAGAAGTTGACTTAGAAACAACCCTTTCGGTGCTTTGAAGCTTGCATACATCAATGGTAAGTTTTTCACTTCTGATGACAAGTTAACATCAATGGTCTTCGACTGAAATATTTTTCATTGTGTTCCATGTCAGATAATATAGTGACATCATGTGAATTGTACTGTCGTACCTTCAGGGTCATTATCATTATTAGTGATTCCTCTCACGTTTGTTAACAACTTACATCATTGGCTGGTAATCAGGCGATGTCTTTCCATGTTCGACTTCAGAACATTGCTTCACATGGACTGACTTGTACATCGAGTGAAGATTGAATGAGTTCAGAGACCCCAGATCTAGTTTCATCCATCTGGAATGAGATATATTCAGGGACATAAAAACATCAAATATACAAAGGCTGTACACAGATGGTCATCCTAACCATGGATGATGACTCTATATCTGAAGAATCACCAGTTTGTATCTGTAGACAACTATCTCATCTATGTACATGAAATGAATTTATAAAGATGAGCATAGGAATGCCCCGTTCAGCTAGATCATGAAAACTATATTATGATGATGTATTGTATTGTAACTTATTCAGGTCACCTTCCAGTTTGAAACTTCGGATCCTCATGATAAAGCATTTCACCTGAAATCGATATTTATGACTTCATGCTTTAGGGGGAAACTATTATAGACATATTTGGGCACATCAACCCCATATGAGGGGAAAACTAGTATTTCTAAAGAATGTTAGCCCTCTAGGTTTGGCAGTTAGCCTAGAAACAATGGTTTAAGCCAATTCAATGCTTTCTTATATTACTAACAGATAAGAGAAAGATAATGGAACCAACTTGGAACTTCCACTTAATCCCTCGCTTGGTCTCTCTCCCCTTTGATAGATCTTGTAACTCCTTCCCGTACTTAACACACTTATAGAGTACCTGCACAAGTATAGCAATAAAGAACCATCGAAGCATCATGATCTATTAAAACATAAACATTATAGAATTAGATATATAATGAACAAATAATAGCATTCATAAATGATAACATTTACAACTGCACAATCATATGGAAGAAAACTTGAAGAATTTTATTAATAGAAGGGAGAATTACAACCTAGTTGTCTAATCCAGCATCATCCTCCCAGCTCCAATCCTTCTTTACCTCATGAAATAGCAAGATCACACCAACAATACAATGGTCCTTCCTCAATTACAAACTATCAACACTTCCTTGCAATTCACAATCTTCCAGCCTCTAGATCTCTTGAATTGGAGATCCATATATAGATGTGTGCAAGGGTGTTAGTCATTCATGGGGTTTGATTAGTGTCATTCCACTTGTTACAATTGGTTCCACTTGGATATTTCTTAGATCCCTTATTCATCCTAGGGCAAATTTAGAGAGGCAAGTGGCACAAGAGAAGTTTCTAGAAGATTCAATGAGAAACCACCTAACAAATTGTCTTAGACATTTGTCCATCCTCACCCATTGCACCCTATAGAAGGCTTAATTAGTATGCATCACATCCTGTTAGTGTACTACTCAGTATTCATCGCACTTTTCGAGTGGAGCAGTCAGTATGGTTTAATTTAGGCCACTCCTGGATGGCTTCTCAGGTGGAAGTTTTGGGGAATGATGTATTCAGATGACTATGTTCCTTTAGGGCATGAAAAAGATCCTTTATGGGTTGATGAGCCCTAGTTTATCGACATATAAGTTTGGGGTTGATGTGCCCAAATATGTCTATAATAATTGCCCCCTAAAGCTTGAAGTCGTAAATATTGATGTCGAGTGAAATGCTTTATCATAAGGATCCGAAGTTTCGAACTGGAAGGTGACCTACATAAGTTACAATACAATACATCATCATAATATAATTTTCATGATCTAGCTAAGGGAGGCATTCCCATGCTCAGCTTTATAAATTCATTTCATGTACATAGATGAGATAATCATCTGCAGATATAGATTGGTGATTCTTTAGATATAGAGTCATCATCCATTGTTAGGATGAGCATTTGTGTAGAGCCTTTGTACAGTTGATGTTTTTATGTCCCTGAATATATCGTAGCCCAGATGGATGAAACTAGATCCAGGGTCTTCAAACTCGTTCAATTTTTGCTCAATGTGCAAGTCAATCCATGTGAAGAGATGTTCTGAAGTCGAACATGGAAAGACATCGCCTGATTACCAGCCAATGATGTAAGCTGTTAACAGATGTGAGAGAAATCACCGATAATGATAATGACCCTCAAGGTACTACAGTACAATTCACGTGGTGTGAATTTATGATCCAATGTCAAACACCATGCAAAATATTTTGATCAAAGGTTATTGATGTCAGCCTCTTGCTGGAAGTTAGAAACATGACATTGATATATGCAAGCTTCAAAGCACTAAGACAACTTCTTGGATAATGAGCTAATGTCGACAAGGAGTGACTCATCACAGCAGGGCCTTGATGTATCTCACATATACGACACCAATCAAAGTAAACGATTTATTGGGGGTGAAAATGAACTCATGACACAAGATTCTGGAATGGCAGTCATGAGAACAATGAAGGTTGGAGGTACTGTAGTGAATGAGACATTAACTAGATGGTGGTTTCTCAACTGGATGACTTCTCTTAAACATGTCAGTGACACTGAGATGAATTGGTAGTGTTAACCCCAAAAGATGGATGGCATGAAAGACTAATGGTGAGATGATCACTGAATGGAATAACCCAACCCGACTCAATAATGGTGATGAAGTGAAAGTGTCATGTTCAAGAGTGACTTACTACCATAAATTATTCAAGTTTTCATCCCCTTTTTCCCCAGTCATTGTTGACCAATACCTCTTTAGTTTTGTCAAGCATGAGGAGGATAACATATGATTGTTCTATAATTTACCCTTCAGGCAAACCTGTTGCTATTTAATTCTTTAATGAGTCTAGCGAGAGTGAAACTCGGTCTCATCTAGATGGACAAGTTTGTCGCTATTGTTTTAACGACTTTAATGACAAAGATAACTTAGTCCTTTTCATGTTTAGAGATTTTGAAAAGGGACGAAAAGAAAAATCCACCAGTTCTTTTTTGTAAAATAAACCCTCAGGTATGAAAAGGATAAAATAAAACATGAGGTATGACATTTCCAATCACTTTAACGAGCTGGAAAGGATAAGTGCTTGACAATCTTTTCATATTTAACGCGTCCAAAAAGGGTTTAAAGAGGACTCAATTTTGAGGAACGAGTGATGTCTAGGGTAGCAGTTGGTTCCAATGATTTTGGAACTTCTCAAAACATGTTGATTTATGTGCAGAGGTTGGCTAATAAGACCACTCATCGCAACTGTTCCTCAAAAAGGGTAAAATAACCAAGTGAAAGCGTATGTTCAGCCAAAGGGATGGTGGTGATGGGATGTACACGACCAAGGTTCAAAAGGCTGATAGAACCGCAATCACAAAGGTTAATTACATGTGAATGGGTTCATTTTTTGACAAGCTTGAACCATGGGGAACTATGCTTGGATTCGGTTTCATTTTTACACAAGCTTAAAATGACCAATCTATGCTTGGATTTAGTTTCATTTTTTACACGGGTTCAAAATGATAAACCATGCATGAATTCAGTTTCATTTTTACACAAGCTCGAAATGAAAAACTATGCTTGAATCGTGGTCAAAGATGTTCAATTCATTGTTTAGCATATCAAATTCCTTCATCATTTGTTCAAACTGTTGAAAACTCCATCAAATTGATTAGAAATACATATATATGAACTACAATTAACATTTTACTTCAAGTACATGAATAGTAAACATAAAAAGTAGTTTTACCTTTCACTTTCATCATTTCTTTTCAAATTTGGGATTTTGGAGCTCTGGAGCGGTTTTCCTCCTCAAATTTCACAAGTTGATTTTGAGAGATCCTGTGGACCATTCTTCGCTCCGTCAGGAATAGGTAGGAGCTATCCTTGAGCTCTTTATTTTCATTTCATCTTTTCTTTATTCTAAGCTAGTTTTTCCACATTTCTGGGCCCCTGGGTTTAAAGGTTTTGTTCCCCAATATGAATTATATTTCTTTCACCTTGTAATGTTGTTATTTGCAACATTCTTGTGTTTTTTATAGGAGGAAATATTTGTACACTATCCCATTCTTAGACCACATATTCCATATGAAGGGCCTTCTAATCGTTTCAAGGTTTAAAATCTTTTATATTGTAAATATAGTCTATGTAGGAATGGACTAAAACTTCATAGTCTCTAAAAGCCAAGGTCAAATGTCCCAACAAATATTATTATTCCAATGACTTTATTGGCATTGTGTTGTTGTTTTTGCTTTACAATACAATGTTTTTGTTGGCAATCTTCTTGTATGCGATAGAATATAGTCTAGCATGGGTTACATTTCCTTTGGCTTGCAATATTTTAATGACAACATGTTTGTGTTTGTGGTAGAAGGAAATCTAGCTTGTGCTATATTTATTTTGTTTTGCAATGTTTTTCTTGGAAATATGAATGTGTTCGTGCTAAAAATAATCTAGCACGTGCTAGATTTCTTTCACCTTAGAATGTTTTTTTTGACAATAACCATGCGTTTGTAATAGAAATAAATCTAGGATGCAAATATTTCTTTTTCTTTCCAAGATACTTGGTGGCAATATGCTTTTGTTCATGTTAGAAGTAAATATATCACATTCTATATTTATTTCACCTTGCAAAGCTCCTATGTGTTTGTCTTTGTGCTCGACAAAGATCTAGAAGAAAATCTAATGATTGCCATAGTTAATGTTCTTTCATTGTGTTTTGCTATTATTTTACCTAAAGCAAACTAAGAATATACATTACTATAGGAGATAAATTTTGTGCATATATGTTTTTATTTTGGTCTATACAATTTTTTTTGTTTATTCACAATGTAATGTCTTTTGGAAATGTTCTTATCCTTGTGTTGGAAGGAAACCTAGTAGATATTTGCTTTCCTATATTCACGATTAAAAGAATATAAAAAATTATTTTGGGGTGCCCTTTTTCTAAACTTGATTAGCTATTATTGTGAGTTATACAATTGTTATTGTTCTTGTTCATTTTGTTACACATATAATTATGTGAATAGTTGTAGTATCTATAAATTCATACTTTCTTCAATAATTCGAAATTGTGATAACAATTTTTTTACTTTATTTTCAGATACCATGGACTATGAAGCTAGTGAGA
>APFE030264334.1:13268-30109 GCA_000404065.3 Pinus taeda
CATTACTATTGTATTATACCCCTTATTAATATTGTGTGGCCCCTATTGCCCCCATATTGTTATTACTGTGCCCCATAAGAATCCCTCTAATGTTATTTTTGTGGCTTTATATTATTATTGTTAGGTCGGCTGGTTTATATTGTGACTCCTTAGACTGCTATATATAGAAATGAGGTTTTGTCATTTGAATCATCCAAGAATTGCTCATTTATGTAATGTAAAGGAGGTTGCCCCCTCGAAGAGGCTGAATTCTAAGGCGTTGATCTATCTTTTCTATCTTTTCTTGAGCTGGTTTCATAACACTATCTTGGAGTTGCTATCACTAATTGATTTGACAATTCACACTGCCAGCATGTTCTTTATTAAAATAGTTGTGTTGATCCCCTTTTCATCACCAGTTTGGCAATAAGAGTTGTGCTGATACTTGAGATTGGAAAAAATCTAGGCTTTCTCTGTCAAACCCCAATGTGTCTGAGCCCCTCAGGTCCTATTTTGTCCTGCATGTTTGGATTTGTCAGTGTTTTTCATTGATTGTCTTGATTAATTTGCAAAATTTGTCTCATTGGCTTTGAAGTGAAATTTGATAGAGTTCTACGGTTTCTAGTAAATTGGTCATCACTTGCTACTTGTTGGTGTCATTGAGATGTTGGTTTTGTTGATTGATTGAGTGTTTTTTTCTGTTGAAGTAATTGAAAACATCGGTTTGCATTTGTTTTAGCTTGTCTTTCAAAAAATTACTTTTCATGAAAATGCATTAGATTAGTTGCATTGAAAAGTTATTTTATGAGATTCATCATTGAAAATAAATCACATTTTTTGTGATTGAAAGCTTAAGAGTGCATTAGGTGCCTTAAATCATTCAAAACAAAAAGAAAATTATAATTCATATAAGTATATCTTACTAAAGTAAATTAATTTTGCTTTCAAAAAAGTTGCATTTAGGATAATGAAAATTGAAAACCATTTTTACTTTTGGCATTACATTTGGAAGATGAACGTGATAGTTAGTGAAATCCATTTTGCTTGATGCATTTTGTTTAATGAATCATTGATAGAAATTTCTTCCCTTGATTAGTCTAGCTTTCATTGAAGTGGAAAGTTTCCTTTTCTCATATCGCTGCATCTTATGGATTCAGGTGACATTGTTTTGAGCCCAAAAATGGAACTTAACGCAAACATTTAGAGGTCTAGTCTAGAGACATGTTCCTGTTCTAGTACGGAAGTATATCAGAGGTTCTCTAATATTCTAAGGTATATCAGAGGCACTCTAGTATGGTAAGTATATTAGAATTCTATGATTCAATGGTTATGCATTAGACAATGCTAACACAAACTTGTGCTCCCCACACCGTCACGTATATATTGGGAGACCCCACTAGGTTTCTAGCCTTTAGCCACAGGTAGCTGAGTCAGTTGTCCTGTAAACGTGATACACCGAACACAACATTTTGGGAGATTGGCCATCGCACGTTAAATCCTTGGTTTGGGCTAAGGTGTATATGGTGGTTGACAAATACTTAGTAAACCCTCTTTCCTAGCTTTCCCCTCTTTTATTTTGTTTTGTTAATTTATAAAATTAATTAATTGACCATGGAACAACATCCATCCTCTAGAAATACTCGTTAGTAGATCTTAGGTTTATAGCAATGGTAATGTTTTCTAAGTCTACTAACCAAGGAAACCCCATTGACAAGAATCTTAGTCCTTTTCATTCTTTTGGAAATGTTGGTGCCCCCTATATGGCAACATTGTCCCTTCCTGGATTAACCATTGGTTTTCCAATTTGGTTATTTTTGGCCTCGATGATTTCGGGTGTCCAAACTATTTTCCAACCAAGTTCTTCTCCACTTAAACAACATCCACCTCATGTTGATCCTAAAGTTGACCCCTCATATTCTTCACCTATTTCTTCACCCTGTTCTTCCTCCTTGCCTGGTGAAAGTATGGATTCTAATATCCAGGAAGCTAAGAAAAAGAAGAAGAGGACGAAGAAGAAAACTAATCAAGGGGCAAACCAAATATCCATTGCTACATCTTCCAACCAACCCTGAAAAGTAAAATTCCCTTGCATGTTATGTAAGGGTGAACACATTCTTCCGAATTGTCCTTGTATTACCAATGTCTTATAAGTGTAGTCCATATGTTCATATCAACCTTTGTCATCTGACTCTGGTGATCATGCTAGTGATAAAGCTTCAACTAGTAATAATAAGGTCCATGGGAAAAAGGGAAAAGTCAAGTTTCCATGTAAGTTGTGTGAAGGTAATCATCCCATTCACCTTTTTCCTCTTCTCGATGTGGCTTCCAAAGAGATGGAAAACCTTACAACTTCCCAGGCATGTCTTCCAGTTTGTTATCAGAAGCTTTCCCCTGATCCTTCGCTAGTTGATCAAGTGATTGATTAAAAGCCATCTTTGGTCAAACCTGCTCTATCTTAAAGTGAGACTTGTGAGTTCATTCTCGACCAACCATTGGTTCAGTAAATGGTAGACTTGGCTCCACCTTCAGTTAACCATACCTTTTCAGTAGAGAGTGAACCTCATACTACTCAGGTTCTTCTAGTTTCTTCAGTTTTGAATGAACTAGAGGTAAATTCTCTTATTCTCGAGGGGAATGAGAGAAATTCTCTTGTTCCCATAGTGTAAGAAGGAAACTTTGACTTTCCTATGACACCCCCTCCAAGTAGTTTAGTCGTTTCTTTTGATTGTAGTGGACTGTTAGGATATCGTCTTTCATCTTATGCGCCTTTCCATATCATAGTACATGCTTATAATATGGTTGTACCTAGCATAGTCATAGACGAGGATGCATCTGTTTGTATTATGTCCTCAACTGCTTCGCAAGCTTTAGTTTCTCCGCTGCTTGTCCACGTCACCCATAATCTATTAGCTTTTAATAGAGGAACCAATCAACCATTAGGGATCCTTCCTAAGTTACCTATTACTTTGGGAGGAAATACTATCTATATAGACATGATGGTTGTCCAAGGCCTATTGGATTTTAATCTACTCCTTTGACGTGACTATGTTTATATCATGGGAGCTCTTGTCTCTTCCCTCTTTCAAGTGATGTGTTTCCCACATCAAGGAAGCATTGTGATTATTGATAAGCCTACATTCATTGGTCCCAAATCAACTCCCAGTCAACCATTATCTCTAAATGGTTCTTATGTGTGTTAGAAAATTATATATTACGGAGCAATGGAACACATAAAATATTGTAGAAATATAAACACAGAAAACACATAAAACAAGAGAGACACAGATATACGTGGTTCCACCCAGTTTGGGCTATGTCCACCCCGAACAGCCAGTCCTTCCTTTCTATTATCTAGAAAAATGAAGAGACACAACCTACAGCAAATCCGATGTAATATCTTCTGTTTTCTCTCACAGTCTCACCTCTCTGTTTCTCACTCCCACATAGAATACACATCTATTACACAACCTCAAATACAATGCCCTCATACAAGGAGAGGGGTTGCCTTCTAGCGCAAAAAACCCTAAACTAAACATAAGTTCTACTGTCAGATCATCTACCTAATGAACGGCCCAGATTGACTAGAAATTACTTTACTTTTACAAGGCAAATTTACATTTGTTTTTAGCTTTGGGGGTGCTGCCCCCAAGCCCCCGCCGTGGGGGATCGGCCCCCCCGCACCCCCCATGTGGAGGGGTGTACAAACTTCTTTGGGGTATACATCTGGCTGAAACAAAGACCTTTGAACAATCATGCTCCACACACAACAATGTGCAAGAGGTATCCCCCCTGCCACAAGTTAATTATGTGATCACCTGTTCCATGCCCACATCTATCGATGATCTGGTAGGTGATGTAGTATGCTGTGTACTGGGGGAATTGGAGCCCTATTTATCCATTAGATCCCTAGACATGTATCCCTTCCAGAGTGTTGTTCTCCTATCTGATGAGAACCTCTTGGAAGTCGTCGCATCTTTTGGTCTGTGATCAAGTGTTCGAGCATATTTCCTTGTCATGTCTCAAGATTGTTAAAAAATGAAACAATGATTAGGAGCATATTTCTTTTACTGTGTCAATCTCGTTAAAAAAATGAAATAGGTTTACATGAGGATAGTTGTTTTACTATGTCAACCTCATTAGAAAATAAAATAGGTCCTCATGAGGATAGTTCTTTTACTATGTCAACCTTTTTAAAAAATGAAATAGGTCTCCATGAGCATGGTTCCTTTACTTGTGTCAAGCTTGGTAAAAAATGAAACAAAATTTCATGATCATGGTTCTTTTCCTGTGTCAAGGTCATTAAAAAATGAAACAAATCCCATTCCAATTCGAGTGTTTGATTATATCTCATAAAATTCGAGTCGAGTCTTTCACTTGATCTTGTAAGTAAACCTTCATTCCATCCACCTGTTAGTAACTAGTAGTCTACTTAAATGAATGAAATGAAGCTTGGTGGGCATGTACCTCGAATTGAATCATTATGTTGAGGGCATGCAAGCTCATCTCAAGCATAGTTTGTCTTTGTTTCAAGCTTGTTTAAAAATGAAACCAAACCCAAGCATAGTATGTTTCCGTTTCAAGCTTGTGTAAAATTGAAAGCGAATATCAAGCATAGTTTGTCTCCATTTCAAGCTTGTGTAAAAATGAAACCAAATCCAAGCATAGTTTTTTCTCACATTTCAAGCTTGTGAAAAATGAAATCATCTTCAAGTATACTCAAGCATAGTTTCCCATGTTTCAAGATTGTGTAAAAATGAACCCATTCCCACTTTACATATCGTGATTGTCATTTTTATCAGCTGATTTTTTCCATATGAGCCTTGGTTTGTCCATTCCATCACATCCATCTCTTTTGTCGATCATTTGATTTCACTTAGGTGTTTTACCTTTGACTAAGGAACATTTGCAATGAGTGGTGTTATTAGCCAACCTCTTGACCTTTACATGTTTTGAGCAGTTCCATCATCAATGGAACTAGTTTCTATCCTTTTCTACCACTCATTCCTTGAGGTGGAGTCATCTTTAAGCTCTTTTCTGACTCTCGAAAAATGACAAAATGGTCGAGTACTTTTCTTTCCGAACTCATTTAAGTAAATGAAATGACGTCGACTAAGTATAAGTTTAACCCTTTTTTGTACATAGATAGACTATTGTATGAGAAAGGAGTACCTTAATTGAACATGGCTAAGATGTTCTCTTGGATACTATTTTCTACGTTTTCAGTTTCAAGAGATAATTATGAAAAGGGATTGATCCAAAATGGATTTCGGATAGACTCCTAAGTCTAAGTGTTCCTCACAGAGGAAAATGAAAGTCCAAGGAAGTTCCTAGAAATAGCCCCATTGTAGAGATATTTTCCTTCTAAATCTACTGCAACTTGAATGGGAAAAAATGGACTTAGGATGTAGAAGTTATCGCAGAAAGAAGATGCCTTTGTTCTTTGGAAAAGAGGCAAAATCCCCTAAAAATGGAAAAAAACCCTTATAAAGGGAAATCACATCAGAGAAGGGTCAAAGAGGCGGACTTAAGCGAAAAGGGGAGAAACCCCCGATTGCCGATCCCCGACATATTGGGTTGGAGGTAGGCACATGCACATAACCTAAGGCAAGGACCCCGAGCCAATGCGAGATTGCGATCGCCGATATTGACGGATCGGTGTCGGCGATGCCACGAGGCAAAGGATGGACCCCTAGGCCAATGCGACTTACGATTGCAATATATCACATCGCAATGATATAAAGGGGCTCTTACAAGCCGAAACCAATGGGTTTTATAAACCCGTGTTGATAACATTTGAGTTCCAACATAAAGCGGCATTTTTGTGTATTGATGCTTTTCGGTGTAAAAATTGAAACACAAAGGCAAGCGATAAGGTGGATCCGAAAGGTAATTATAACACGAAACCATGTTTTTTTTTGAGTTCTATAGGTGGGATTTGGGTGGGCCTTAAGCGGTAAATGGTATTGGGCCTGCTCCACCTGATCCCATACAATGAACGATGCATGGCTGGCAAAAGAGAGAGGAAAACCGCCTTTTCGAGTGGGTAACCTTCGTATTCCTAAGCCACCCAAAATAACATATTGACTGTTGGATTGAAGATCACCCAGGTCGAAGGTGGAGCTGTGAAAGTGACCCAAGGTGGACTTGATGTGTTTATAGGGTGGATGTGATATATTTCGAAGTCCGATAGGACGAATTTGTCAGGTTTTTCATCGTTTTCCCGTGTATTTGGGATTTTGCCCAATACACTAACGCAATGCGATATACTGCCTAATGGCGGACTCGATAGGGATTTAGGGGTGATTGAATGGGATTCCACATCCGAAAATCACGCCCAATTGTGTATTTTTCCATAAAACTCTGTGTAATGTATTTTTCTCATTTTTTGCATTTTTGCCTATGAAACGATCCCAATTCCTTCTATAATCTCTCCTGATCATCATGCCATGCTGAAGTAGGAATTTTATAGGCAATGATGCATTTTTCAGGCACGGAGTTGTAGAGCTAGATGGCTAGTCTAACCGAGAGGGAGTAGAGAAGCCACAGAGCCGCAAAGGGATAATAAATCGTAGAGAAATGGCCAGGGAAGACAAAAATATGGAAAAGTACCTCAAAGGAGGTCGAGAGCTCAATTGAGAGAGGCAATAGAAAGCAGTTGCAAGGCAGAGCAGAGGGAGATTGAAAGCTAATGTGTAGAGCAGCTGAGGGAGTCTTTGGGGTCACTTGGAGGTCAAGTGAAAAGCCAAAGAGCTGAAATTTGCAGAAAGCCAAAGCCAGAGCTCAAAGAAGATAGAGCCGAAGAGCTAGAGCTAGAGCTAGAGCTAGAGAGCTAGAGCCAGAGCCAAGAGCTAGAGCTAGAGCCGAGAGCTAGAACGAGAGCCGAGAGCTTCATGAACTAGGGATAAAATGGTGTTTAAACCCATTATTTCTGTGTAAAAAAGTGGAGTTGAGCCAAGAGCTTGTAAAAAGGACTTTTCCATAATCCCAAAGAGCCTAGTTGAGTTGATTAGAGCTCACGGAGACGTAGCCCAAGAGATTTAGGTGAACTCCTAATTAAGCTGCTGTCTTATGTGTTTGTTTTACTGCTGCATTATTTATTCTTATAGGTATTTATATATCAGTTGAAGCACATTAAATTAAAGCACATAAATAGTTCTAAAATAGACATAAGCATACACCTATATTGTCAAGCACATATTTAATTCCGCATTGGTTAATCAGAAAGACTTGGGAATATTTAAGCTTTGGAAGTGGGAGAGGTTCTTGTAAGTTAGACAAGAAGCCTAAGTGCCCCATTTTTAGATCAGGGTCCTTTGGATTTTCCTTTTTATCTTCCTTTTCAAACTCTATAAACTTGAAAAATATGTCAATTTCACCTCCTTCAGACTTGTAAAACTTAAACGACGCAAGACTTGTCACCATGAAGATGCCAAGTTCCTCCTTCCTAGGGCTCGTAAAACTTACTAGGATGGATTCATCTGAAGGATGAACTTATATAGGAAGCATATGCTATCTCCTTAAAGCTTGCAATAAAAAAAATATATGGGGCACTCACCAGAAATGGTTGGGGGAAAAGTGAAAGTGTTCATCTCTTGTAACCTGTAAAGGCAACATGTTGCTCTTGAACATGACTCTCATCTATTACTTGTGTCAGGTTTGGGAAATCCTCACTTAGTTTATTTGCTTCCTCGGTTTGGGAAATCAATTTTGCCTCTCATATGATTATGTCGTTCCATCATCATGACCTTTGATCCTATGTGTTTGGTCAATTTAGTGTTTCTAAATTGATTTCATTAATTGTCAACCCGAGGCTCGTAAGCTGATGACGTGAAGGTGTACTATATGTACTTAAGCAACCTCTTAGATCTTTTTGTCGTTTGCGTTGTTGTTTGTGGTCAATTTATCTTCCTAAGATGGAATGGAGATTTTATAAACAGATGAGTGATAGTGTGTGTAAGGTGATTTCTAAATGAGTGAGTGTGTGTTACTGGTGGTTTCTAACTACCTTCTAAACTTGCAAAGAAAAAGCTTGAAAGAAATAACTTGAAATGAACAGAAAAAAAAACCACTTTCTAATAGCACTAGTCACTACTCATGCTACTGCAATAAAAAGATAAGAAAACTACTTTAAAGACCAGTTATAATGTTTAACTCTTCCTAACTCTCTGCTTCCAACATATGGTATTATGTGAAACACGATTAAGAAGTAGTTAGAAATAAGTCTAAAAAGTACTCAAAGCAAGCTGTAATTTATCAGTATTCTGATCTCTTAAAGATGAACAGCTTATGATAAAGAGACCATCAATATGTTAGCATACAACTTGAGAAACTAAACTAGAAATCAGCTAGGAAAACAGAGTAAAGGCATCAACTATGAATATGACAACTGAAAATACTATTAGAGATAAAACAAATACACAAAGACACACAATCCCGGGCTAACACCTGCAGAAAACAGTCCTGATCAGTTTACAATAAATGCTGGAAATGAAATGATAGTGAAAGGAAATCAAATCTGTACATGTGTTAAAGAAAAGGAAAATTGCTGAATTCAAAAGAAGGAAATGGCAAGAACATAAAGGTAAATTACTGTACAAAGGCTGTTATGAACGGGGGCCCTCCATCCACAAAGCCCAAAGAAAGATTAGCTACGTAAAGGAGTCAAAACAACAGTCTTCTATTAATTCATAATGCAGAAATTACAGTCAAAAAGTGTTGAAACAACAGCTTCAAAACAGAGTTTCCGTGCTCACTAAAAGCGTAGCAATTACATAAACAAAACAACTAAAAACTAATCCTTAAGCGTGCGCAGACGCTGGATTTAATAAGCATGTGAACAACTGCCTACTGCGTAAAACATGAAACTAGAAATTAACTGACAACATGCTAATTAAATGGTTCAACAACACGTCAATAGGTCCGTGGGTGATCTGGAAGGTACGGTCGTCATGGAGGTTGAATCCAAGGTTGGATCCTGTCTCCCATGATCTTCGTAGAGTGGAGGAGTTGCCATCTGGAGTGACGTAACCTTTCAGCTCACGCAACACCGTTTGAGCTGGCTTTGTTGACCAAAGTTGGATCCTCATTGACCGGAGGTATGCGTGGCGTTGCTGACCAAACCAATAGCACAGGAACCTTCAACACCTTCATTCCCATGTGCCCATGTGATTCGTTTTTCAAAATGACACGTGGAACATGGAGATCAATGAAAAGGCTGCGGAATTGCTGAATGGCTATGGAATTGCCAGACAGCTGCGGAAACTCTGTGCATATGTCAAAAATCTAGACAAACAATCAAACATTTAGCAAAGTCAACCAATCATGCTTAAAGACATCAAATGTAATGATCTGGGTAAGTTTATGAGGAAAATAGGGCAAAAGAGAGGGATAAGTGAGGAAAAGCTGTAGGTATTGATGGATAATTAGGTGCAAGTTAGAGGCTCTACATACCCCCACTACGAGGGTGTTGCATGTCCTCATGCAACGAAAATATTGTTTAATCCACCTGCTGAGATGCCTCTGCTAAGACATCTAGTCATCTCCTCTTCCTCTGTGTAACCACATTGACTCTTGGTCTTTTCATCAAGCATCTGAATCTTAAATTGATCAAAGCTCTGCTTAGCTTCCTGCATTTCTTCTTTAGCTTTTTGTTTTCTTTTTGCCAAAGACCCATATGAAGCATTGTATTATCGTGAACCATCTTGTCCACATTGCTCTTTTCCTTTAGTTTTTCATTTTCCTGTTTGATGTGGCAATTTAGTACCTCTAGCTCAAATACTTCTTGCTTCAGTGATTGAACCTGCTGTTCAAGAGGTAGAACAGTGCTTGGACCAGCAGCAGCTTGTTCTAATGTCTCCAAGTAGTTATATACTCTCTGCTGATCTGGGTCAATCTCCGGTGACCTCTTTGGACTAGGCTCATGCTCAAATTCAAGTTCATGGTCAAAAGGACTTTCCTCACATGGAGGACTAGTCTCAACCTGCTCAACATGTGGAGGGCTTTTCTCAAAGTCAATTCTTGTAGCAACCTTCTCAGGTGTGCTCAAGTCAATAAAGAATGACTCTTTGTTCTTTGTGGCCCTTATTTTGCCTTGTAACCTGCTGCTCCTCCTCACAGTGGTGATGCTCTGTTTTTCTTTTGGTTGCTTCTGCTTTCGTTTTTGCATCTTCTTGGAAATGGCAGCCTCATGAAGTTGGGCCAACCTATGTGCCAATGGCTGAGTGTCCTCTTCACTGGAATTTTTAGGAGTGAGGTAGGTTTCCTGGGCTATAGCTTTGCCTTTATCTTTCTTTTGTTTCTTCCTACTCTCCTTTTTCTTTTGAACAACCTCTTGTACAATTTCTTGCAGGGTCTCTGTAATGATTCCTTGGGCTGTTTGGTTAATGTCTACAGCAGGCTCAAGGTCAATTTCTTCCTCAAAGTTATGGGTAACATTTTCTTCTTCAACAAGGTCTTGGACAGTTTCTTCTTGGACAGCAGTTTCTGGAGTAACCTCTTCTCTTTTTCTTCTACTCTTTCTAGGCACAGAGGCTTCTCCTGCCTCTTGGAAGTGGTTCCTCACAAGAAATCTTTCCTAGGTATCCCTTTTGGCCTTTAACTGTTCTTCAACTAGTATTTTGACAAGCCCATGATGGTATAAATGTGGCTCAACGTTTCTTGGGTTTCTTTGGACTATGGAGCACATTTTTCTAAGGCTTGAGAGTAAAAAGTATGGAAGGTTAATGTCATGCTCTCCTAAAAAATGCATCATAATTTTGGCATGATAAACATATAGAACTCCAAACCTTCCCTCACATGTAAAGAATTTTTGTACTAGTAGAAGCAAAGTTGTCCATTCTTCTTTGACAAGATTAACAAGGATTCCCTTTAAAAAGATGCTAGTGTCCATACCTGGATTCTTTAGAATTTGCTTCCATTGCTAGTCTTGTACTGATCGGTTTTTGAACCATCTCTCCCCAGTTTGTGGTAGTGAAGTGGCCTGTGCCAAACTGTTCTCGGTGACTGTAAATTTCAGATCTCCTATCTCCACTTGGTTGTCTTTGTTTTTGAAAGAACGTGCAAAAGTCTTTGTGACCTCTCTATGATAACCCTTGAATTTTTTTATGTACTGGAGCCAATTTGCCTTCTTCAAAGCGTCTTTGACTTGGGGATATCCTTCCAGAAATTTGGAGCCCTCTGGCTCTGCCCTCAAAAGTTTACCCATCAATTCTCTGGCTTGTTTTACGGCTCTGTTTTAATACTTTGGAGGAAGGGTTATACGGCTTCAACAGTGGCTTCAACACAACAGCTTTACGGCTTCAATAATAGATTTACGGCTTCAACATAATAGCCGTAATACACTCACAACAGTGGTCAAAGTTTAGCAGAGGAGAAAAATGAAACGGAGTATGGTTACGGTGGTAGAGTAGTGAATAAGGCAGAGCAGTGAAAAACAAGGAAAATGCGGAAGTGAATCAACTGCGTGAATGAGATTATACATGCGTAGGAGGGTTATGAATGATGAGAAGAAACGGTTAAGTCCCTAGACTTCGGTCACGAGTGTACATTTGGCTGCAGAATCATAACGCAGAGAGCCGTAGTACAATTGTCTACGTCACTTAGGTACAAAAATTTTAATGGAAGAGCAGCCGTGTGTGAGCTTTGAAATCATGATGAATGGTGGCCGTTAGGGCTGAGAGATACGGGGATTTCGGTCGAGTAATGGAGAGGATTGGTAATCATTACATTAAATGGCAAAAAACACAACCCGAAAACCATGCAAAATGTTATAACCGTAGGTTTAGAAATTAGATCATACCTTAGGTGTCCGCGTTTTGATTCCTTTTGCTTATCTAACACTAACCTTTCATTGTTTGTTGCTGCTACATGACCTTTTTCAAATTTTTTTTTGTTGATGACTTTTGTACTGCAGATTTCTTCTTATAACAGACTGTGTTTTTTTATGCCGGTGCAGAAAGCATAGTGGCTGCGGAATTGGGATATTGGCTGCGGAATTGCTCCTCAGCTGCAGAAACTGCAGTAATACCCTTCTGTCTGCACAAAATAACTTTAGCTGTGTGAAATAAATCTGACAATGACTTTATTGGTGAGATGGAATGTAATGGATGGATGGATGGAAAGAAATGAGGTGGAGTGAGAATGATTGGATGAATGAAATGGTGAATGAAGTGGATGAAATGACGAAATGAAATGGAAGAAGCGAAATGGAATAAAGATGATGGTGGAAAATATAAAGTGTCAGGTGACCCTGATTTTCACCTTATATTTTCTGCATAAGACTGCCAATCCAAGATTGGTTTTCAGGCTTATACACCTTTTTTTCTCTCTTTTTTTTTTTTTTTTTCGAAACAGAAAGAAATAAAGATTAGGCTGATGGAGGAGAAGGATTCTTCTCCACTAGCCTCATTGCAGAACTTTCTTGAAATTTTTTGACAAAGTCCTCTTTTGAGAGTGGCTTATGATAGATCTTCAAGCGGTGGCCATTCACAATAAGAGGAGTTTGGAACTCATCAATTGTCTTGATTCGGACTGCTCCATTACTAAAGACTTCATCAATCTCATATGGCCCAAGCCAATGAGTTTGAAATTTCCCTTTGAAGTCCTTAAACTTTGAATCAAATAGTAGCGCCCAATCTCCTTTTTGAAACTTCTTTTCTTTGATAAATTGATCATGCCATTTGGTCCTTTGGTGTTGAACTAGATCGGTCCTCAGAATTGCATCTTGTCTTATTTCATCTAGTTCATTTAATTGGTCCATTCTGTGCTTTTGGGCTTTTGATAAGCTCATCCCCAACTGAACTGCCATCTTAAAGGTCTTGATCTGAAACTCAATGGGGAGCAAGATTTCTTTCCCATAAACAAGTTCATAGGGAGAATGTCCTGTTGTGTTCCTCCATGTAGTTCTATAGGCCCATAAGGCTTCAGGAAGCCTCTCTGGCCAATCTCTTCTGTGGAGATGAACAGTCTTGGTGATGATGCTTTCAAGAACTTTATTTGTAGATTCCACTTGACCATTTGCTTGCGGATGGTATGGAGTGGACTTTCTATGCTTGATTTTGTACTCCTCCATCAGCTTCTCCATCAATTTAGATGTAAATTGACTTCCCTGATCTGTTACAATTTCTCTTGGGACACCAAAAGGAGTAAATATATCCTCAAAAAGAAATTGAACAATTGAATTTTCAGTGGTAGAAGGCAATGCCTTGGCTTCTACCCACTTAGTAACATAATCAGTACAAACCAATATATACTTTTTCTGTTTGGATGGAGGATTAATAGGTCCAACGAAATCTAGAGCCCATTTCTCAAAGGGTTTGATGAGTACCTGTGGCTGTAGAGGCATTTCATTTGAAGGAGTTGGTTTCCCAACTCTTTGAGAGCTGTCACACCTTTTAACATATTGCTTTGCATTCTTGAAGAGAGAAGGCCAGTAATATCCTAAAGAAAGGATTTTATAGGCCGTCCTCTTGTCAGCAAAGTGTCCGCTGCATGGTTCATCATGACATGCCTTAAGAATGTCAGGCATCTCATCTTCGCGCACACATCTTCTGATCACACAATCTAGCCTTGTTTTGAACAATTATTTAGAAATCCAAGAATACTTTGAACTCTCCTGAATGATTTTCCTTTTTTCATTAGGAAATAAATGTGAAGGTAGCTTCCCTGTAACCAAATAGTTAGCAATATCTGCATACCAAGGATTTTTAGTAGTTACTGCAAACAGATATTCATCCAGAAAATTATCCTCTACTGGAGAATCTTCATTAGTATTTTGAATTCTAGACAAGAAATCAGCTACTGTATTTTGCTTTCCTGGTCTATCTAACACAATAATGTTGAATTCTTGTAAAAGTAAAATCCATCTTGTGACTCTACCATTGGTAACAGGTTTATTCATGAGATATCTAATGGCAGAATGATCAGTATGGACAAAAGTTTCATAGCCTGTTATGTAGTGTCTAAAATTGTTGATTGCATGAACAACGACTAAGAACTCTTTCTCAGTCACAGTATAATTTAACTCAGTGGGAGTCAAATTTTTACTGGTGTAATAAATGGCATAAGGAATTAAATCCTTTTGACCCAACACAGTTCCTAGAGCTGTATCTGAAGCATCTGTTGAAATGTGAAAAGGGAGTTTCCAATTTGGCCCTCTCAAAATGGGTGCTTCAGATATTCTATTTTTTAAAGTTTCAAATGCAGACTAACAGTGAGGATCCAATTTGAATTCACAGTCCTTTGTGAGTAATTTAAAGAGAGGAGATGCTATTTTGGTGAATGTTTCAATAAATCTTCTATAATAACCAGTAAACCCAAGAAAGCTTCTAACATCTTTTTGACAATTTGGAATCAGTAGCTTGGAGATGACTTCAACTTTTGATCTATCAACCTTAATTCCATCTCCTAAAATATGGTGACCCAAAACAATCCCTTCAGTAAACATCATAAAACATTTCTCATGACTTAATGAGAGGTTTGTCTCCTTACACCTAATAAGAACTTTCTCCAAATTTTCTAATGCCTCTTCAAATGAATCACCATAAACTGTAAAAACATCCATATAAACCTCTACACAATCATGAATTAGATCGGAAAAGATTCCTAGTACTGCCCTTTGGAATGTTGCAGGTGCATTACATAATCCGAAAGGGAGCACTCGGTAGGCGAAAGTTCCCCATGGACAAGTAAATGTGGTCTTGTCTTGATCTTCAGGTGCTACCTGGATCTGATTGTAACCACTAAAACCATCCAAAAATGAGAAATACTTTTTTCCTGCTAAGGTATCTAATACCTGATCAATAAAAGGTAGAGGGAAATGATCCTTTAAGGTCGCCTTGTTCAATTCTCGATAATCAATGCAAACTCTCCATTTACCATTCTTTGAACTATAACCAAAGGGGAAACCCCCCGGCTATCTGAAATAGGGTAAATGAAGTTTACATTAAGTAACTTTTGGAGTTTGTCTTTTACTATCTCCCTAAGATTTGGATTCATCCTTCTTTGAGGTTGTCTGATTGGTCTGCTATTTTCCTCAATGTAGATGTGATGAATGCAAGTCTTAGGATCAATCCATTTCATATCAGTATACTCCCATGCAAATGCAGTAGAATGGCTTTGCAAGAGTTTGGTTAGCTTCTCCTGTTGTGAACTTTCCAAATTTCTGTTGATGTTTAGTGTTTTTCCTGGAAAGATCTCAATGGCAGAACTACCAAACTCTTCCATAGAGAAAAGAGACATTTGTCTAGATGATAGACACTCTATGTTAGAATCCAACTGAAATTGTGTGGAGTCATATTCTGAAGATGGTTCAAAATTTTCTAATGTGTTTAGAATTTGACTATCTTCACTAATCTCAGAAATGGTAAAGACAGGTTGTATAGTATCTTCATCGTCAATCCATTCATTATTTCCTATTTCTGTAATTGCTTTTGCTGGAGGATACAGAATGAACTTCTTTGTCGAATTACTATCAGAATGTACATATCCCCAGACCTACAACTTATGAACGCATCAACTGTGGCTAGCCAAGGTCTTCCTAAAATGAGAGGATGTCCACCTAAATTACTCTTGGGGGTTAAAATCATGAAATCCACTGGATATTCCCAAGAGTCTAAGGAGACTGAAATATCTTCTAATACACCATCAGGTTTAATGATTGAGCGATCTGAAAGTTGTAATAAAGTAGGTGTAAAAAGAAGATTAGGAAGTTTTAGCTGTTCCATAGTCTGCCTACTCATAATGTTGATACCAGCCCCTAAATCAATCAAATTATTTGGAATTTCTACCCCATTGATAGTTGTTTTAACAATTGGACTACTAGGGTCTACATACTTCTACATGGTAACTTTTCCCATCATGATATCTGCAATTTTTCCTACCAGGTGGATCCTTCTGGTATCTCTTGGTTTCCTTCCTGGTCTTTTAAGACTCAACTCCTTTATTATCTTCGCTAGATAAGAATTTCCTTAATGGATTGTAACAAGGGAATCTTGATACAGACATTTTTCAATTCATCTAGGAAATTATAGTCGGGCAACCAAATTTGTTTTTCCACTCCTTTGTCAATTTGTAATCTTTCAGGAAAAGGCGGTGTGGATAGAGATGTAGGTTGCTCAACTATAGGAGTTGTGGGGGTTACTTCTTTTTCTTTTCCTTTCTGAATATTTGGGTTCTGAAGAGATGCTTCAGAACCTTTATTAGCTACAAGAGAATCTTCCTCAAAAATGCTTTGTTTTTGAACATCTATGGAAGGTTTATCTAGAACTCTGCTTGATCTAAGTTGTACATCATTAAGAGGAGTGATCATATAGGCAGGAAATTGAAATGGTAGGCCTTCCATGATGAAAGCATTTTGAGGATTTTTATTATTGGGGTTCGGCAATGGTTGAGAAGGAAGTTGATTTGATTTTTGTTGGAGCAAGAGTTGAGAATTTGAATTTTGTTGAGAAGCTTGTTGTTGTTGTGGAAATGGCAATGATAATTGAGGATTTTGATTCAGAAATTGTGGGCCTTGCTGATTTTGAAAAGATGGAGGATATTGGTAAAATTGAGCAAATCTCCCATAAGGATTCTACATACCTTGCATCCATGCTTGAAAAGCAATTTGAGGCGCGGACCAAGGTTGTTGCCAAGGATTCCAATTTGGTGGAGGTTGAAAATTCATAGAGTTGTTAAACCCTTGATTTTGTTGCCCCTGCCAAGGTCTCCTTGCAATAAAACGGAGAGATTCAATGGTACTTGGATCTTCTTGAAAGACAGCTTTGAGACAACGGATTGAAGGACAATCCTTGGTTTCATGACTCTCTGAGCATATCACACATGTCTCTACAACCTTTGCATCCAAGGGACATTCCCTTAGAGCA
>APFE030264334.1:30119-90278 GCA_000404065.3 Pinus taeda
TGAGACACTAGAAGGAACATAGTATCTACAGTCTCCAGAAGTTGAATCGAACAACAACCACCATGATTACATCTTCCTTTTTGCTATTCATAGTTTTCCTTTACAATGATCCTTAGCCGTTTAGGGCTAGGGATGTCTTAATTGACCACCTACTGGAATTAACTGTCTAATTGTGTTCTAGGAAGCGATTTCCTTTCCATCACAGAAACATTAATCAATTATGGCACTGTGTTGTCCTACTGGGTGGTTGGCTTGATTGTGGCAGTGGAGCTCCATGACTATTTAATTCCATTGACTGGATCGTGTTGTGTCCTTCTTCCTTCGACCATGTTTTTTTGTTAATTCGGTTCAGTGATCTGACTGTCATGAGACTGACAGAGTCAACCACCTTCTTCTTCGGATAATGGATAGGGAGTGGAGTATGAGGTGCATGGGTGGACGGACGTGCCAAATTGGATGGGCGGAGAAGTGACAGAGAGGTGGGGGATGATCGGGAGTAGTCATGAATTCCAGTCGTCCGATCGAGGGGAATGCATGGTGGAGATTGTGTGTAGGAGGTTTGAGGTCACAGTGGAAGAGGAACATGTCTGGGCCATTAGATCTTAGGTGAACAGATCGGACGGTTATCGGGTGAAGGAGGCGCGCGGACGATAACACCTAGAGGTGGTTTGGTTTGGGCGGTTATGGTTTATATTGGGTGCTCTTCGAGCGCTAATGTTGGGTTGTGTTATATTCTTTCCACATAGTTAACAAGGGGTTTGAGGGGTAACCGTAACCCCACTTTATGGGGTCTGGGGCAGCGCCCCAGAAAATTTTGGTTTTGGACCCTATGTTAGGTTGGGCGGACCCACCTATGGTTTTGTGCATGATTTTCGCACATGTTTTTTGGACGCGATGGTTTTCGGTCCATGGTATTGGATGCGATGGTTTTTTGGTACATGGTATTGGACGTGATGGTTTTCGGTCCATGGTATTGGATGCTTCGGCATGTATAAATATGTATTGTAACATTGAAAGGAATATAATGAAAAATCAAGCTGGTAGTCTCGGTTTTGAGATCCAGTGGGAAATCTCTGTGTATATGTGTTTTATGTGTTATGCTCTCGCATTTTTATTTTTCCTGTGATTTAGAATTCATATGCAGGTAATTTATGTACGGGGTTAAAACCTACAGTATGAGGGGATAATTCCAAAGGAACATACGGCTAATCGTTCGGACTGTACGGGCACTACGGTGATATCACAACAGGGTCAAACAAAGGATTCAAAGGATATATAACTAGTCCAAGCTAACTGTTAGTAGTTGACAAACTCTCAGGAGTCTGGACGGGATTGTCCGGAGATTCCGGGCCAATATCAGTAGGTGACCCAGGTGGAGGACAGACAAAGGTTGAATGCTTAGAATGATTCTGAGTTCAACACCTTGGTCCTCAAGTGACTCTGGTAATTTAGGAAAAGGCTCCTCAGACAATCTTTCAGACGGAGGAGAGGAATAGGAACTAGGTGAACCAGATGGTTCAGCAACGATGACCTTGTCTTAGTTAATAAGAAAAGAGAGATAAATTTCAAGGCTTTAAAATGTACTTTAGGGAAAACTCGTGATTTTCTCTAGAAAAGACTAACAGGATGTTATAATATCGTGGGAAACAATTCTTTAAGACACATAAATAAACTAGTGCTCTTTCATGTTTTAAGAGTTGAGAAAGAAGCAAAGATGACTCTATCACTTTTGATTGGAAACGAGCTCGAAAGGATAAGTGCTCGAATAATATTTTAAGTTTAATGAGTCAAAAATATCAAATGACTACTCCAGATGATCTAGGTAAAAAGGATTACCAGGAAACTGTGAACTACAAAATACCTCCTAGCGAACCGAGAAGTACGGGCAGGAAATCTCCTCGAATGCTATGTTCAGTGTATCATGTTTGCAAGGCAGCAGACTCAGCTTCCTATGGATAAATGGTTGCATCCTAGAGGGGTCTCCTATTTTATACTCGATGGTATGGGGAGAAAAAGTCTATACTAGCACTATCTAATACCGAAGCTAACGACAAATGCTAGGTTTAAAGATGTTGAAACACGTCTCTAGCCTAGACCTTCTAGATGTGATCGTTAGGTTTCAAAGGCACCTTAGGTTAATTGAGTTCATTTTAAAGTTTATCTTGAATTATGTCTTGGTTTTTCAGTCCTTAGTGATGTGACTCGAAAAGCCCTAAGTGCAGCTAAATGAGACAAGACCCTTTCAATTCAATGAATTGTCTACACCAGAGAGGGTAGAAAACACAACCAAATGCAAACAACCAAGAAACTGAAAACAAAATTATTTTTCACTACTTCACTTTTCGAGAAAATAAACTAATAAAAAATTCGTTCCAATTGCTAATTACCTAACAAGTACACTCCAATAGTCCTTTTAGAAGTAAAGATAATTCTTTTTCTTTTCAAATGCAAATGCAATCCTAGTCTTCAATGATGCTAACTATCATAACATATTGATGCAACAAACTAGAATTTTATAGTTTTCATGAAATGACAAGATGAATTTCTCATAAAACACTCCAATGAAAAGTTTCGAGAAAATTGATTCTTAAGCAAATGAAAAACACGAAAAGAGAATCTCTTTCAGACTAATGACGCAATGACTTCACTAAAAACAAGACAAACAATATGATTTATGCTGGAAAAGAGATGTTTAGACAAGAAAACGAAACTTTTCAAACTTGTGTAATGAAGGTCAAAGCCATAGAAGGACCATAAATGAAATGCGAGGAGTAAATGCACCAACAACTTGATTTACTAAGTTCACAATCAGCTGAATGGATGACAACCTAGACACCCTAGGGCACAAATGATCCAACGACCCAAGAAATCAAGCGAAAAGAAGGCAAATCAACAAGTAAATAAACTAAATGAAAAGTAGAGTTCTAGTGAGGGAGAAAACGTCTAAACAACATACAAGGCAGAAATCAAGAGAGAAAGACAAACTGGCCAAGATCTGGGGTGAACACTAATCTCCAGTTATAGGCATCGATGCGACTACCTAACTAACAACAAGCACCAGAAGGGGGTCAACGCGAATGTTGCTCAGCATATCGCGCTAATCGGTGTGACTGTCAGCGAAATAAGTGTGTTGAGCGAGGATGCAAAGAAAAAAATAAAAAATTTCAAAAGTTGGGACCAGACTTGCTACTATGAATTTCAAACCCAGAGTTGTAAGCAAAGTAAAGTAGACAGAACTAAAGGGAAATGGAGAAACTAGAAAAGTTCACACAAAACCATGAAATTCCAAGCAAACAAACAAAATGATTGGATCCCCAGTAGAGTCGCCAATTTGTGGTGAAGTAAAATTACAAGTGCAGACACAAACAATTCCTTTAGCTCGATAGCAGGTCTAGCCACAAACAAGACATTCTAGGGAAGATTTCATTAGGTTAGAACCAATTAAGAGGGCCTACCTCTTAGTACGCTTATCCCGTTTGGTGATGACCTTGCTTGCTTTCTCTAGCTATCTCCCATTTCCTTCTTCGAATGTCACCTGAAACAACCAAACAACATCAAAAGACAACCGTGATAATAGACAAATTGTAATTCAACCTACTTAACAAGTCAAGAAGCATTAAGCCATAAACATGTGAGATGACATATTATGTAGGAAATCAATTGATAGTTGCATATAAATTAAATCAAGAAGAGATTACAACCGTTGTCTTGACCTTGTTGTTCTCCTCTGACAAATCTGGGTTCCCACGCACTTCCGTTAGAATTCCATGATGGCCTCAACAATGGTATTTTTAAGGCTCTTTCCTTTAGTCTTCACACTACACCAAATTCATGCTTCTCCCTCACACACAACTAGAGAGCTACAATTATGGATAACTTGTTGATTACTCCAAACTTAATTAGCACTAGCATACCAACATTAACACTAGCTTGTGCTTGGGAAAAAGGAAGGTTTATATAACATGAATGGATGGGAGATGGTTCCTCTTCTCATGGGAGAATGTATTATCTCTTGAGGTAGTTCCATCCTAATAGGAGAAAGGAGCCCAAACTGACATCCTCGACTCCATCCGGCGTAACCATTTACCAGACTTCCGTTATGAAGCTTCTATAGCTAGAAACTTCGGTCCCTTAGTTAAAAAACATTCCAAAAGAGGATCAGTGTGACTAAAACAAGGCTCAGTCACTCTGGTTGGTGCTAGGGATAGTGTTAATCCCTGCATATTGGCATGAGGAGGACACTAGTCATTACCATCAGTCTTGTAAACTGGGAAAAACAAAAGATTTTTGGGAAATGATGCAAAAGGGAATTGTTCTGCTCATGAAGAGGGACACAATGGGAGTTTCTTCATGAAGGGGAATCATGTTGGGTTCACTGTAGAGTTCCTCCAGGATCATGGAACGGGGAGTATAGGGACAGTGACAAAATGTTGTGTAACAAGGGAAAAGGAGAAGGGTTGACTAGGGGAAAACCCTAGTTGTCACTGCATAGGAGCTCTACAACACCATTTTACAAAAGGAACATTTCATTGGTAAGTGAGACATTATAATTATTTTGGTTATTACTTATTAAATAGTAAATTTTATGCTCCACGAAATGAAAGGTTTCATTAAAATACTATAAACCTACAAATCATAAATATAAATTAAATTAATTTAACTTTATGACCAAATCAAATTTATTTTATAAAAAAAATTATCAATTGCCAAAAAAAAAAATATTATTATGAAATCAAATTAAGTGTCATTTATGAATGCATGCAAGGAAGCCAAAATTACAGGGATCATTGTTTTATTGTGTGAAGCTTTCCTTGTGCAAAGCTTACAATGAAAGTTTTATTGTGCAGATGAAGATTTCTCCACATAGTAAAAGCCTTGCACAAGGAAAACTCCACTTAAAATCTAAACCTAAAAATCTTAAATATAAATTAAATTAAATTAACTTTATGACTATATCAAACTTATTTAATAAAAACAATTATCCTCCCCATAATGGAAGCTTTAATTAAAAAACTATAAACCTAAAAATCATAAATATAAATCAAATTAATTTAACTTTGTAACCAAATCAAATTTATTTAATAATAAATTTGATTAAGTGCTCAAAACGATTAATATTATTATGAAAGGAAATTCAGTGTCATTTATGAATACATGCAAGGAAGTTAGAGTTGTGGGGTTCAATGTTTAATTTTGTAGAATTTCTTTGTGCGAAGATTTCATTGTGTAGAGCTTACGATGAAAACTTTCATTGTGCAAAGATTACAATGAAAATTTTCATTGTGCTGAGGAAACTTCCTTTGCATAAGGAAAACTATGCAAATGAAACATTAACTATGGCCAAATCAAATTTATTTAATAATAAATTTTATTAATTTCTAAAAATAACGGGGACTTATGATACAATAAATTATTTTGTTGAAGTTGAAATCTATATCTTATAATAAATTAAACTATGGGTTTTATTTTTCAAAGTGTTGTGAAAAGCTCTATATTTAATTTTGCAATAATCAATGCTAAAATAATATTTGTAATTAATTTGGTTATACATATGTACATTTTATTTTAATAAAGCAAATAAGAATTTAAATGCTAAACTACTCTTTGTAATTAATTTAGTTATACACATGCACATTTTCTTTTCTTAAATCAAATAAGAATTTAAATAACCCATGATAGACACTATATATACGTATTTCTTCTCCACATATATAAAGATCTATCAAAGTTTTAAATATTTAACTTGTCAAAGTGCACTTGAAGAATACACATTGTTTTTGTGGTGATAACCTTGCCGTGCAAATTGAGAACCATAATTGTAGGAACTAAAAAACTATAAACCAAAAAATCATAAATATAAATTAAATTAATTCAAATTTATGATCAAATCAATTTTTTTTAGTAATAAATTTTATCAATTGTCCACATGGTGATACAATTGCGGTGCAAACTGAGAACCATAATTGTAGGAACCTGTTTCATTAGGTGGTGCTTACATTGAAAACTTTCATTAAAAAACTATAAACCAAAAAATCATAAATATAAATTAAATTAATTTAACTTTATGATCAAATCAAATTGATTTAATAATAAATTGTATCACTTATGCACAACATCTTGGATAGATGGTGATCAGGTGCTCTATTAAGGCACTCCTTGATGAGACGTCACCGGTTCAAATCCTTGCCCCAATTCGGGTGCTATATTGGACATGATGAAGATGTAGTCGTGCAAGGTTTACAAAAGAAATAATAAATTTTATCAATTTCTAAAAACAATTAATATTATTATGAAATAAAATTTAGTTGCATTTATGAATGCATGTAAAGAAGCCAAAATTGTAGGGCTAAATATTTCATTGTGCAGATGAAGCTTCCCCCATACAACGAAAGCTTCGAACAATGAAACGTTGACTATGACAAAATCAAATTTATTTAATAATAAATTTTATCAATTCCTAAAAAACAATAGGGACTTTGAAACCCCCACCTGTACAGAGATTTGGAAACACCCATTTTTCCACCAAGTACCAGGACCAAATTGTGATGGTAAGGGAAGCGAAGGAAAGGAGCCATGGTATGAGGCCTTAGGCGGCTAAGTAGGAGGAAAAATGTTTGGTCAATTTAGTGTTTCTAAATTGATTTCATTAATTGTCAACCCGGGGCTTGTAAGCTGATGAAGTGAAGGTGTACTATATGTACTTAAGCAACCTCTTAGAATCTTTTGTCGTTTGGGGGTGTTGTTTTGTGGTCAATTATCTTCCTTAAGACTGTGAATGGAGAGTTTATAACAGATGATGATAGTGTGTTGTTAAGGTGTTCTAAAGAAGTGAAGTTCGTGTGTTACTGGTGTTTCTAACTACCTCTAAACTGCAAGAAACACTGAAAGAAATGAACTTGAAAGAAACTGAAACAGCAAAGCAGAAAAAACAACTTCTAATAGCACTAGTTCACTACTCATCTGCTGCTGCAATAAAAAGATAAGAAAAACTACTTTAAAGACAAGTTTATAATTGTTTTAATCTTCCTAACTCGTCTGCTTCCAACATAGGTATTATGTGAAACACGATTAAGAAGTAGTTAGAAATAAGTCTAAAAAGTACTCAAAGCAAGCTATAATTTATTAGTATTCTGATCTCTTAAAGATGAACAGCTTATGATAAAGAGACCATCAATATGTTAGCATACAACTTGAGAAACTAAACTATAAATCAGCTAGGAAAACAGAGTAAAGGCAGCAACTATGAATATGACAACTGAAAATACTATTAGAGATAAAGCAAATACACAAAGACACACAATCCCGGGCTAACACCTGCAGAAAACAGTCCTGATCAGTTTAAAGTAAATGCTGGAAATGAAATGACAGTGAAAGGAAATCAAATCTGTACATGTGTTAAAGAAAAGGAAAATTGCTGAATTCAAAAGAAGGAAATGGCAAGAACATAAAGGTAAATTACTGTACAAAGGCTGTTATGAACGGGGGCCCTCCATCCACAAAGCCCAAAGAAAGATCAGCTACGTAAAGGAGTCAAAACAGCAGTCTTCTATTAATTCATAATGTAGAAATTACAGTCAAAAAGTGTTGAAACAGCAGCTTCAAAACAGAGTTTCTGTGCTCACTAAAAGTGTAGCAATTACATAAACAAAACAACTAAAAACTAATCCTTAAGCGTGCGCAGACACTGGATTTTATAAGCATGTGAACAACTGCCTACTGCATAAAACATGAAACTGGAAATTAACTGACAACATGCTAATTAAATGGTTCAGCGACACGTCAATAGGTCCGTGGGTGATCTGGAAGGTACGGTCGTCATGGAGGTGGAATCCAAGGTTGGATCCTGTCTCCCATGACCTGCGTAGAGTGGAGGAGTTGCCATCTGGAGTGACGTAACCTTTCAGCTCACGCAGCACTGTTTGAGCTGGCTTTGTTGACTGAAGTTGGATCCTCGTTGACCGGAGGTATACGTGGCGTTGCTGACCAAACCAATAGCATAGGAACCTTCAACACCTTCATTCCCACGTGCCCATGTGATTCATTTTTCAAAATGACACGTGGAACATGGAGATCAATGAAAAGGCTGCGGAATTGCTGAATGGCTACGGAATTGCCAGACAGCTGCGGAAACTCTGTGCATATGTCAAAAATCTAGACAAATAGTCAAACATTTAGCAAAGTCAACCAATCGTGCTTAAAGACATCAAATGTAATGATCTGGGTAAGTTTATGAGGAAAATAGGGTAAAAGAGAGGGATAAGTGAGGAAAAGCTGTAGGTAATGATGGATAATTAGGTGCAAGTTAGAGGCTCTACACTATGTTGAGTCAAATGCTGCCAAACTTCGGAGTTGTGTCACTGATATGTTCAAGGGAAGTCCTATCTGCAGTTCTTTACCGCTTATACATTGTCTAACCTTTCTCCACAGTCTTGGATCACACTTATCTACTCTACTACATCCTTTTGTTTCATGTTGATGATGTGGAATTCATTATGGCCCTCCTTTGATGGGTCACTTCCTCTTGACTTCAGTGTAGAAATTCCCACTGTAGATCAACCTCGTAATGCAATGTACTAAAGCAAAAAACTTGATCTACTTCTACTAACAATTTAGCGGAATCTTAATCAACCATGACCAACATCAATAAGAACACATATCACTGATAAGAAGGAATCAATCACCCATAACATAGAAGAATTTACCCGGGGAAAGCACCTGCCTAAAACCCCATCTTTGTATGATCATACAAGTGGAAATATAGTTCGGATTACACAAAACCTTATCTTGGAAGCTATCCAGTTCTCAGTACAATCCCTCTAATGCTCATAGAAAATCAAAGGCTTCTCACAAACCTTCTCTTTTGCCCTCCAAGCCTCCTATTTCCTTGTGTATTTTTCCTTGGGGTCTAGTGCTGCCACTTGTGTGAATTGGCCTCCTCACACACTCACTAACCTTTGGTCTAACTGCACAAACCTGAATGATATAAATCCTCATCATGGATGAGCTTCCTTTATAGGAAAAATATTCATCCAAATGATAGTACATTGTCCCTTCTCTGATCTCAACTAGGTCTCTGTTTGAACTAACATTCATCAATTATCCATGAGTGAATACTCAGTTATATGAAAATACCAGTTGTCACATGCATGCAAGCATCAACAAACTGAATCTCATTAATTTAACAACATGTTAAATTAATCTAACTGGACTTGAATAAGTTAAACTAAGTCAATTGATCCTCTCAATATAGAACTCATCCTTAATTCCTCAATCAGTGGATCAAATCAAGGACACATTCCCCAATGAGTGGAGAAACTATTGCATGTTCTCACAAAGACTTCAAGTTTGATTTTCCTTAACTAATTAACTCATGGAGAATTAATTAACTAATATTCAAACTACTGGTAAGACCAAATTTGAATTTTACTTCCTATTTTAGACCAGGCACTGTCTAAAAATAAGAATCCAACTTGAATTGCTAAAAATAGAACTTCTATTTTTAGCACTTCCATTTCTCATTCCTTGTTGCCAAATCCAGCACTAATGCCCAAACTACTATTTTTAGCAGTTCTATTTTTAGCAATTTCTTGTTGCCATCTTTCAACACCCCCTCTCAATAAGAAAGGCTTCCTCTTGAACCCGATCTTGTACCTCTGGAATGTTCTGCATGCAACACATCTACCAAGTGTGGTTGTTCCAGCAACACTCGGAACAAAAAAAACTCCCAACTAACCACTCTGTTTGGCTAGAAACATACTCTGATGTTGAAGCTCTACCTGTTGTTGACAAGTGCTCCCTCTCTGACCTCTGTGCTACTGCAACATCTCCATGCATCTCACACTGTTGCACCCTTCTCTATGCTACCTTTCATAGTGCAACTCACTTGTGCCTCTCACATTGCTGCAGCCTACATGCTCTGCGCTATCCTGGGATTCCCTGCACTGTAGCTCTCTCTACCGCTCCATCTGCATATGTCTCTACCCAATTAGTTAGTTCCTACTACTCCACATTAGGGCTCCCGTAGCAAGGTCTCATCCATGAGGTTGGGTACCTCAAGGATCCTGCCCCTCCTCCATGGGACGATCAATCCACATCACCCTACCTCCTACCTGGAGGTATTGTTGTATGTGGTCCCTCTGCCCACCTGGCTCGAATTCCCCCCCTACTGGATGTCTCTACATGAGTAGATGTCTCTACTCGATCTTGTCTTAGCTTCCCCTATTGTGGCTGCTCCACAACCTCCTGAAGCTGCTGCAGCAATCGTGGCTCCTCCACAATTGTCTAAGACTTCTTGTAGCGCTGCATGTTGAGAGGTAATATACTCTCCCTCCCAACCACCAAGTCTCTAACCTTTGCCTTGCTCCTCAAGGCTTTGCATGCATCTTGTACCTCAAGTGCATACAGGTTCTTCGCTAGCACACCAATCTATTTGCAATTTCTCGTAGTCACAAAATTTTCTAGAAAAAGAGCTGATTTTAAATTAGTGATATCTTCCTCATCCGAACTTCGATTCAACCGATTTTTTTTTTTTTTTTGGGGGTATTTTTCCACAAAGAGTCAAAATCTGCTATTTATCTCTAAAAATTTTGTACAGAAATTTTCAGATCTGCTCTACAAACTCTCGGCCCAAAACTCAAAATTTTGAAATCCCCTCTCAGTATATTGTTCTCTCCTTGATCACCTGTGCTTTGATACCATGTAGAATTTTGTAGAATTTTTCCTACAAATCAGATAGCTTTGATACCATGTAGAAGTTCTTCTACAAATCAGCTAGCTCTAATACCATGTAGAAATTCCCACTGTAGATCAACTTGGTAATGCAATGTACTAAAGAAAAAAACTTGATCTACTTCTACTAACAATTTAGCGAAAGCCTAATCAGCCATGACCAACATCAATAAGAACAAATATAACTGATAAGAAAGAATCAATCGCACATGACACAAAAGAATTTACTCGGGGAAAGCGCCTGCCTAAAACCCCATCTCTGTATTATCATACAAGTGGAAATATAGTCTGGATTACACAAAGCCTTAGCTCAGATGCTATCCAACTCTCAGTACAATCCCTCTGCTGCTCATAGAAAATCAAAGGCTTCTCACAAACTTTCTCCTCTACCCTCCAAGCCTCCTATTTCCTTGGGGTCCAGTGTTGCCACCTATGTGAATTGGCCTCTTCACACACTCATTAACCTTTGATCTAACTGCACAAACCTAAAGGAGATAAATCCTCATCATGGATGAGCTTCCTTAATAGGAAAAATATTCATCCAACTGATAATACACTATCTCTTCTCTGATCTCAACTGGGTCTCTGTCTTAACTGACATGCATCAGTTATCCATGAGTGAATACTTAGTTATCCGAAAATACTAGTTGTCACATGCATGCAAGCATCAACAAACTGAATCTCTTTAATTTAACAACTTGTTGAATTAATCTAAGTGAACTTGACTAAGTTAAACTAAGTCAACTGATCCTCTCAATATAGAACTCATCCTTAATTCCTCAATCACTGGAGAAAATCAAGGACACATTCCCCAATCAGTGGAGAAACTATTGCATGTTCTCACAAAGACTTCAAGTTTGATTTTCTTTAACTAATTAACTCACGGAGAATTAATTAATTAATATTCAAACTGCTGGTAAGACCAAATTCGAATTTTAATTCCTATTTTAGACCAAGGACTGTCTAAAAATAGGAATCCATGTTGAACTGCTAAAAATAGAACTTTTGTTTTTAGCACTTCCATTTTTCATTCCCCGTTGCCCAATCTAGCACTAATGCCCAAACTGCTATTTTTAGCAGTGCTATTTTCAGCACTTCTATTTTTAGCAATTTCTTGTTGCCATTTTTCAACATTGAGCTCATTATCCAAGAAGATGATATAAAAAATCCTTTCCAATACCTTATAGCTTGCATGCCTCAATGGAAAGTTATTCACATCCGATGATAGGTTTACATTATTGACCCTCGATTGGATGATTCCACCAGTGTTCGACTTTAGTTTCCCTATTCATAGTTGTGGATTGTGCTAATTGTACCTTGAGATCCATTGTCATCATTGGTGGTTTCTCTCTTTCCTATTAATGGTTTACATCATTGACTAGTATTCAGGTGGTTTTTAACATGTTTGACTTTGACACATCTATTCGCATGTTAGAATTCATACATTGATTGGGTCGATACAGAGTGCAAGACCCTAGATTTTATCTGTTGAAGTCCAGACTACACGGAGTTATGAGTCATTCATGATTGTACACATATTTTCTCTAGAAATATGGCTGCGACCATACCATGGGTCCATATTCATAATCCTTTCTATTCAAATGGCTGTAACCATATCAAGGATCTTTGCACATGATCCCTATTATACGGATGACTCTGTCCATACCACAGATTCATGTATTATTAGATGCATTTTGTTGTATCATTAGGCATGATCTTCAGAGATGTTAGATATGTATATTTATATGTATATGCTTGATTTGCAGGTCTCCAAACAATGTTTTTCTTGTCCTTTCACTGACTTGAAAAGCATCTTAGCCATCACTCCTTGTTATGCCTTCATGCTTTAGGGGGCATCTATTACACATTGATTTGTCATACCTCCTGTTCAGTTCCCGTACCATATCCTGAAGTGCCAAAAAATTGACTACTATGCGGCATATCCATCATGACATATAGGCCAAAAGCTCCTAGAAGAATAAAAGGAAAACTACCCTAAATCCATTCTAGAGAAGGTTGCCTAAAAACCTAATTTTTGGCATCAGCATGTTTTTCTCCACTGCATTCGCATGTTGAAGAAAGGATGCTTAGTTATTTACTGATGCTGTTAGTACAGGTTTTCATAAGAAAACTTGCACTGAACCTCTTCTAATAGGTTTTCACAAACAAGAGGAAAAGCTTCGCTCACTAGAACCGTCAGGAACAATGAGCTCGATATTGGTTGTTGTTAACATGGTTGACCTCTCTCATTCGGGCCTCTTGATATTATCATCATGGGCTTTCCCCTTGAGATGTGGACCTTCCTCCCTCTTTTTTGGATCCCTAACTCCCTCTCCCTTCCATCCCCATATGGTTGGTCATTGATTGTTGCATCCCTATGTTGAGATTATGCTTACATTTTACCCATTCTAGCTTGGAGAAGGAGTGCATGACGATTCTTTGCTTGGACTTGGACATCCACTAAAAGGAGGTCTCCAACATCAAGGAATAGGTTGTATTCTTCCCTTTTTAGCTTATTAATACATATATCTGATGTTCACTTTCCATAATTGTGTAAATCTTTATGTTATTATCTTAATGCTTCTTGATTTGTTAAGTAGTTTATGTTTAATGTATGCCATATATGCTCTTTCATCTTGCATAGTACTTTGATCTTCCTTCCAGGTACCTGAACGTGGAGAACAACTAAGGAGTGAGGCTTGGAGAAAAAGATTCAAAGCCATCACCAAGGATCGAGCGATTAGCATCAGCACGAGGTAGGTTTCTCCTTCTCTCTGCATTCATTAAACATAAGCTAGTAAAGTGTATGTTAGTTAGTTTAGTTTGTTGCTAGATCCACTCATTAGGCTAGAGGGATCGTTATTGTTCGTAGAGGGGATTTTCCTTCACAATAGGGAGGCAGTGAAATAGATGGAATAAGCACTACTGAAGGATGTTTTAGTTTGGGATCCTTTATGATATTATGGATGATTACAAATAAAGAGTCAAATGCTTTGATTAGTGTTCAGGCTATATACATTGTAGCATGTGAAGAAAGCAGGGAAGTTGTTTGGTTCAGGTAGTTGTTGTATGATATGTTTGAAGGATCAATGGAAACTACAGTTATACATTGTGATAACACCAGCTGCATAAGGTTGTCTAAAGACCCAATGTTCCATGGAAAGATAGAAAACATAAATAAACAGTATCATTAAATACAAAAGCTAGTGCAAGATGGAGTGTTACAAGTACAATATATCTCCAGTGATGAGAAGGTAGTTGACAGTTTGACAAAATCTCTTCCTAATAAGAAGCTTGTATATTTAAGAGACAAGCTTGGATTGGTTGATATATCCTCCCTATTTGAGAGGGAGAGATAGATGCAAAACCTTACCTTCGATGGCTTGGCTTGCTATTAGAAGGTAAGTAGGTGCTAATCTGAATGTTGCTATTATATATGTCATTATGGCATGACTCGATAGCCGAAATGACACCAGAAAATCACTTTATGAATGAAGAATGGATGATTTTGTAAGCATCTAGTTTTCGATATTCTTTGAAGATGAGGTAGGGAATCTAATAGGTAAGAGTAGCTGAAAAGGAAATTACTTGAGGACGTGTTATTCCAAGATAGGAATTGTCCTATAAGGATATACCCTTTGAACACCCACGTGGGTTATGTGCCTTAAGAGACAATGATGATGGTGACTATCCATCATTGGTTTGACCAACATTGTGCTCTCATCCTGTGGAGAGATAGAGTTTTTATTCAAGGCCTTGCTATGTGACAATGTTGGCTGGTATAATGAGATACAAAGAGGTAAGATGAAATTATAGCTTATAAGATGGATTACTAATCAGACTCTTCTGATTAGATCTCTTAAGTTTGAGAATCTCCATGTACCATTATGAGTGCCTCCCTAGTTAAGAGAGAATGTTGAAATGCGTAACTAGGTTCAGTCTTCATAAATGTGAAATGTACTCTTGATTCTTGTATATTGTAAAAAGAAATAAAAAACATTATTGTTATTTTTGTAGCATGGGTTTCATGCTCAAGTTCATTTTATTTATAGCTCAAGCACTCGTTGAGTGCTTGTGGGGCTTGTCCTAGTGTCAATAAGTTAATAGAGTCATTATCATATGAAGAACACACCATTGGGCACATTCTGACATGTCAAAAGAATTATTTTTGTATTTAAAAGTTTCAAATTACCCTCCAATACCAAGTCAACCTAGAAACTAAGAAGCCAACCTCATTAGGGCATGTCGTTCTCCTTGGAAGCCTATATATAAGAGGGAACTCAACCTCCTATGGACGCTCACTCATTCCTCATCATCCAAGTGAACAAGAGGTAGAAGAAAGGTAATATAGGAATGATAGAAGGACAGAGGGTGAAGTGGTTAGGATAGTTCTCTCTCTCTTTCACAAATGCAAAAGGAAGGCTAGTGATTTGCAGTTGCAGGGTCGAAGTTGATAAAGTTGCAGAATAAGGTCGAAGAAAGGAATCTTAGGTCACCTACAAGCCCTAGAAGGAGAAGAAAACCAAGCAAAGGTCAAAGCAAGCCATGAAAGCCCTAAAATTACTTACATGTGTGGAAGAAATGACTGTTGCAGTGTCCACATATTTCATAGTTGTAGTGGAGGCCAAAATTATGTAGTTGGAGGTTGAAATTTTTCAGCTGTAAGAGATTTGACTGGGTTTGATTGGATAGAAGAAGCAAATCATCAAGAAGGTCTAGCTTGGGTTTCGAAGGGTATTGATCTTGGTCTACAGGTCTTGGAATTATTCATTTGAAGAATGTATATGAAGAGAAGATATTTGTGGGTTGTCCTCTCAAGTGGAGAGATTTTGGCCTTGGCTTGCAACCTAAATCCTATACTCTTTTGTATTGTTAATATTATTATTTTGGTACCTTTTTGATGATATGAACAACATAATAATAATATAAGAATCTAAATTTAAGAAAAGTAAAAAAACATGACAAGCAATTATCAAGTTGAAGAGAAATCATCCTAGTTGTAGCCCTCTAGATTTCTCAACACTTGACAGGTGGCTGGAGACAGGAAAATTCCTCTATGTGTGGTGAAGAGATTCTAATGAATCCAATCTTGTATTGGTTTTGGTGATTTATGAACCTAGTAATAGGTAAAATCACTATGGATTGAGGGTGGAGGTGGGTTTCCTGTGGATTTCCGGTTTGATGATGTTTTCATTTATTCCATGTGACCCCAAATTTAGGCTTAGAATATGGCATGGGGGTGATTGAGCTGAAAGAAAGAATTGGTCTAGCTTAATCTATGGTCGGGTGGAACGTGGAAGTCCCATAGTTTGTACTATGCATATGGTAATATGTGTTATTATTTAATGAAGATATATGAGCACAAGATTTGGTTTAATGTGTTGATTATGTGATTGGTTTGTCACGACTCCATTATGGTTAAATGCTTGTTACATGACTGGTATATTTTTTATTATATGAAGTGTTGATATGTTTCATGGTTGGACAGGTTCTTGGTTATTTTATATGAATGCATGTGCTAATATGTTTTTGTTGCAACTAGTATGAGAGGGAAACAAGCCTTCTTGATGATCATCTAATGAAACTTATGAAACAATGAACAAAATATGTAGCTAAACTTATAGGCATCTCGATCACAATATGTTTGTAAATATGAATACCATATCTTGGGAAATCTTGAGAAAAATAAATGGTAGGAATAGAGCATGGTGAATCAAGAACCTTGTTTATAGAGTTCTAGAAAATTCTTGGCAGTTGGCTTGAAGGTTGGCCTTAAAATCCGAAACAAATTATGTGGTGGCACTCTCAGAATGAGGAAATATTTACACAGTCACACTGTGGATGGCTTGTGTGTGTGGTTGGAGGCCTCTAGCCGCACTAATAGGAATTCATGCATGCATCTATGATGTAAGCTAGGACAAAGAATGGATTGAGCTCAGGAAGAATGATGACCCGAGAAGGATACTATGATCGAAGTGGAATAATTTTTCTTTGGTTGTTTGTAGTAAGTGGAACCCATTTCCATAATTACATTTTGGAAGTTGGGTCATGCATCGTAACTGTGGGTAAATGTGGGGTGTGGTGTTACAGGGTGGTATTAGAGCAGGTTTGCAATGTTGGACCTAGGGGTAAATGCAGATTGTTATGGATATCTATAAATTTGGCATGCATGCATGACAAATAATTTATTGCTATATACGTGTTAGTTAATTTATTCCTAAAGTTGTTATAAGCATGTTATTTATTGTTATTATTTTTGTATCCATGTACATGATGTTGTTACAGTTTTAATGTCACTATCTTGATTCATGTATGAAATGATATGATTTTGATATTATTATGTATCATCCTAATCTAGATTGACCTATGGAGATGCAATAGCGTCACCAGAAGTAAAGTGAGGTAATTCTTTTGATTATGCTTCTTATTTGATTTAGCTAACAATGCTATGTTGCGGGAAAGTAGAAGGCTAAGAGATGAAGAGAAGAATGATTGATTATAGCTCATATAACTCCCCACATAGGCTAGAAGAGAAATTAGTTGAGTGGCAGGGACCTGGAAACTCTCTTGATCTAGCAGACATAATAAGAAGTTTGAGGGAAAATATCAAATGGTGTAAGGAATATAATGAGTTGTTGATTGAAAACTAGGAAAGGTTTGCAAAATATCAAGAAAAGTTAGATGAGGTTAATGCATCCATTCTTCAAATCCTTTAGTATTTATAGAAGAATGGATAGTTGGGGATCAACCATGGAGATAGACAGGAAGAAAAGTCTAATGGGGCAGATGGAAGATGGTCTCAAAAAAGGTATAGTATGTACCGTGATGATACAATAAAGAGTGGCAGATCCTTGAGTACACTTAAGAGGAAGGCTAGTATGTATGTATTTTACTCTAGCTCTAATTTTAGGAGTCATCGTCACCATCACCACTAGCATCATCATAAGTGGAGTGAGAATGAGTATTTTCCAAAAGACTTCAAGAAATCTAAGCCTCCTACTTTTGATGGTGAGGTGAACAAATAAAAGGATGAAGAAGTATGGCTACATGGAATGAGAAAATTATTCTTACTTCTTGATTACTTAGAGAATAAGAAAGCCAAGATAGCTATTTTTAGTCTCAAAGGAAAATAAAATATCTGGTTGGAAGATGCCAAGCATGTAAGGACCATGAGGAAGGAGAATCTGACTTGAGAAGATTTTGAAAGACTCTTCAAAAATAAGTACCTCTCAGGGAGGTATTGTTGTCGTTCTATATTTTTGAGGTTGAGGGAGTAGACACATAGGATAGCATCAAAACCACTTTGGAAGTTGGGATCTAGCCTTTCCAGCTTTAAAGAGGGATCTCTCTTTAGAATTTAGTTATGTTTTATGTGAATTTTAGGCTAGTTATGATTGTAGTGATTTTTTTTATTGGATTGTTTGGTTGATTAAATCGTTATAATTCAATTGGGCTATGGATTCTAAATATTAATTGGATATGCATCAAAATTTCAGGTAGTTTCATAGGGCAAGCTAGGTTGCACTAGTTGGATCTTTCATAGTTTTAAATTAATTATGAAATAGAAGGGATATAATATTCAATAGAAACTAAGGAGCAATTAAGAATTCCTTAATTTGACCTCAACAGAAAACATATAAATTACTAATACCCATAATAGGGTGCTGTGAATAATATATCCTATTCATCATAGTTTTTGTTATGTAATTAAGATTTCTAGAAATAAGAGAGAAAAGAGACAATGATTAAACACATAAACTGAAGAAAAACATCACCATTTCATACACCACATGAATCCTATGAAAATGTTCCTGTATTATTGATGCTTCCAAAAACTTTAAAAAATTACAATTTGCAGAGAAAAATATATTCAAAAATTAACCCTTAATACTTCAAATTGTAAAGTATTTATAAAAATATTTACAAAATAATTACGAAATTCTTGTCTCAACTGACAATGTATTATTAGCATTATCGTGAACAATAAAATAGATCTTTGTAGAATGATAGGAAAGGTGGACAACTACATGAAGAGGTGGCTCTGTTTTGGTGGATTCAGTCGATGAATCAACCTAAAACTGTGTTGCACTGGTTGTTGTGTTGGCTGATGTGTTGGCTATTGTGCTCGCTAATAATTCTTACTGCATTCGAATTACTTCAATCCAATAAATCACATAGTTCCTACCACCTTTTTTCATCTCGAATGGCTAACTTGATTACCCTTCGGTAAATATCATCAAACTCAGTATACATAGCAAATGTTTGTTTTACTGTGAAGACATGTTTCACCTCATTCTGGAAAAAGAAGTCATTTTCCATAGTATCTAAGAATGATGTTGCTGTCATGCTGCCTTTTATACCACTGAATTTGATACTAGTTCTGGCCACTTCCTTCATATTTAAAACATAATCTTCTTGAATAATCAATTTATCATTAACTACATATATGTTGGGCAGTCCTTTCTAGATTAATGCTTCAACCTTGTTGGAAAACTTGTTCACTCCCAACTCTAGTGTTTCACATGAGTCCTCTAATTGATCAATGAGATTTCTTTTAGTCAAAATCTTTTTGACTTCCAAGATGGTAGTAGTCCTATCACTAATTCCTAACTCTTCAAGTTCATATTTACTCTTTGAATTCAGGAATTTGATGATGTTGGGAGGTTTTGAATGCATGTCTCCCATATTTTCCCTTACTTGAACAATTGTTTGAGTGGCCCTTTGTATCAATTCTTTTTGTGCAAAAAATATTTGGATGCATGGCCAACTCTCATTCAAGGATTCCAGAATACCCATCCAAATGATTTGCTTAGATTGGGCCAAGGTCTGAACAATTGATGTATCCTTCTCCACCTTCTACAAACTCTCTAACAACCTTTGTGACTTCTCCACTTCAACTAGATGAGAATTTTCAATTCTAGTTTTCTTCTCCTATAAATCTTTGAGCTTCCCATTTAACTTATTAATTTCTTCTGACTAGATTGACATATTTTCCAGTGTCTTGTTCACCTGTTCAGTGCTTGTAGTTTGAGTTGAAGAGGTTGCTTCAGTTATTGTCCCTATTGTTGGGAGCTGAGTGATGGGTATGGCATCCAGGGGGACTATGAGTACCCCTTGACTTTGTTCTTTCTCTTTGATAATTTTCTCCATTTTTTCCTCCATCTGTCTAATCTGAATATTCTTCTCTATGATTAGCTTCATCATGTTAGCCTTTTGTGTCTCATTTTCTTCAATATATTTAGACAAGGGAGCCTTTGTGGCGGCAGTTTCAGATGCTTTCTTAATGTCCCAATATTCATATTTTTCTTCTTGACTATATCCTCTGCAACATTTATATCTTTAGGATCATATACGATCTTGAATACCAAATCTTCCAGAGATTTGATCCTATTTTCCTTTCCTAAGGAGGATACAGTTTCCATTTTCAACTGGGACTGAATGTTGGCATCTCCATTTGATTAATGGGATGGATATCTTTGGTACTGAATTCAAATGTTGTACTCTTGTAATCTGTTGGTGTTTTAGGATGTGGAATTTGGGCCTCAAGGAAGGCCATCTGCATCTTTCCCTACTCTGTAGCAAAAAATGATAACGATCTGCTCTGTGAACTTGAAGTATGATTCCAAAATTGATTGTAGGTATTGTTCTTAAGACTTTAATTCTTAAGTTTGATCTCTTGGTACCTATCAAAAAAAATGTTTTCCTTTTCTTCATGGACATTCTTTGAATCTAGCTTTGTATCTTTTTGACCTTGTGATGTTGAAGTTCCAACAGGAGATGTAACAAATTTACTGCTTATAGATGGTGATTCCCTGATTATGATGACATCTTGAACTTTTGTTTCGTTTTCTATATCTGTATTACGAGTTATCTTTGCTCTTTTCCTATAACTGATTCTGAAATCCTTGGCTTCACTACTTATTGTTGATGATGATCCCTCCTCTCTCTGTCTTTTACTTCTTTTCTCTTGAGGACTGGGAGTCTGTAAATTTGATTTAGAAAACAATTGTTCTTCAGTTTCCTACAAAGTATTATCTTCCCATTCTAACTAATTTGCATATTTCTCTATCTTAGGCCTTGAGGTATGGATATGTAGAGCAATTTTGTTCTCTACTCTCAACTTGGAAATGATATCCCAAGGGTCATAAGACCATGTGAAACTTAGGATGAATTTCGTTTCCTTAAGGATCTTATCTACTTCTTCTAATGTTGTCCTGGTATTGCATATGAATGGGCCCACATATGTATTTATCCGAAATTGGGACTTCTTCCTTGCCACCACAAAGTGAATATAATTTGAATTGAAAATTTTTCTGATGTATTCCAGGGAAAAAATCCTCATGGGGAGGTATTTTGGGAGTTTGTATGGTGCTAACTCACATCCATAAACTCTGATTCTGTGTAATTTTGGTATAAATACCAATCTCCAGTCCTTGCTTAATCTGTCAAATGTAGAATCCTTTTGATGTCTTCACTGATTCTGGGCTCTGTAGAACTATTTAGGATCTTCATAGCTGAGTGAACAAACTCCTCAATGAACTGTTTATAGGAGAATTCCTGTTGCTCTTTCATGACTAATGAAGTCCAAAATATCAAAGGTTGTTGGTTTCCCTCTTCATCGAGCTTTTGCATAGAAAACTAAACTTGTCTGCTTGATAATATAGAAACATATAAATTAAAACTGAAGTGTAATTAAACACTTGTCCTATTGGAAATTTGAGAATCTGCTCATGGATGTTATCAACTAGGAATTGACTAAAATTGAACAAAATAGTTGGTTTGGTATCTATGGAAAAGATGGAAAGGAAGCCTGGAATGGGTTAATCTACCCACTAATCAAAATAATAACCAAAAATCTATGAAATTATGGTTATAATCTATTTAGCCTGATAAGGGAATATTGAAGAAGGGTATGGAGGGTTCTTCTTTGGAAATTGGGCATTTTCTGGCAAGAATATCTCAAATATTTTGGCTCTTGTAGCAAAATCAAGCTTGTAATAGAGTCGGGTGGGGGCTTCTAAGGAAAATGGGGCATTTTTTTCCATAGGGGGAGCTAACATTATTTAGTTTATAGATTGGGCAGTAATTGTAAAAAGGATGTCACCAGATGGGGTCATAATGGCTCTTTGGCTGGGAACATAGTAGGCTTGGAATTTCCTGGTGAATTCACGGGTATGGAAGGTTAGAGGGAAAATATAATGAGGATGATTGGACTCCCAGAGTCTAATTTCATCTATTTTGTCAGCATGTTTGTCCTCTAGCCAATAGTAGAGCTCTAAAAATTGACAGTCACACTGTGTCTCACTGATCCTATAATCCCTATCAACTAATGGAATATGATCTAAGTCTATGGGTGGAGGGAGTAGTGGATTGACTGGGCTCTCTGAATATTTATATCAGTGAATGATAACAACCATGCAAGGGAAAGATTACCGGGGACACTTTGAAGTCATGAGTCGCCAGGGGAGAGGAGACAGAGCACTGATAATTTTGATCTGGTTCAACAAATGTTTTGAGACTGGTCGCTTTGTAGAAAAATGCGAACTATAGGGAATAAGAAGTGAAAGGGACAAATGAAGAATATTTAAGGATTTTTAAGGAAGAATGGAAATTTCCATTGGAGGTTGGTGCGAGACTGTTGAAGAAAAACGATTACCCAGAAAGGGAAATTAAATGCTCAATGGTAATTTTTCCGTGAAGTCTTTCAATTCGGCAATGGCTATGAAATGTGGTGCGACATGAGTTTGGGTAGGGACATAGTAAGTCGAATGAAGGGAAGGTGGTTTTCAGACAGGGTAAGAGGTAATAAACGGTATCAGCCAGGGGGGTGCAAAATGAGGAGAAGACGCCACGTAAGGATGGGGCCCGGTAGGGAATACTGTGTTTTTGAACCCCCCCAGTGGTAAAGGTAGGATGGAGAGGGAGGGATGAAAACAAATGAGGGTCATGGATCATGAACGGTGGAGAATCTCGATGTTCTAAGTGTGATCCCTTTTAACCACGAAAAAACCAATTTTCTCCATATCCTCCTTTGACATTAGTTTTTGAAACTTAGGATAAAGTTTGAAATATAAAAAATATAAAAATGAATTTATCCCCATCGTGCCTTTCTTTTACATTGTTACTTAGACTTAGGATAAAGGGCACATAAATACATTTATAAGACCAACTAATTCTACCTACCCTTTAACTAAGCTAACATTTTTTTATCTTTCTAAAGGGGTGCATTTAGACTAGCAAACACATATTATTTTATTTTATAAAAAATGAAAAAACTACATAAATCCCATCACTTATTTCTCCTATTGATTCAAATTAAACAGTTGAATCAATGCCAATTTCTACCTAACTACTGATTTTCCAAGATTAAACTATTTGGCAAATCTTTGTTCTCTAGTCTAATTTTCAGAAATTTAAACATGTTTAACCATGATTATACTGTATGATTAAACAAATAACTAGTCATTGTGGCATTTTAAACAAGCTGCACAAAACCTTTATTTATCAATCATAAGAGAACTATTTATCAGTAGTGGCATATATATTTGCAACACTTTCAATGTTATTTTCTTTTTGTTTTTCTTTCGTTTGATGGGGTTCTATCCTTTATTCTTTTCAATGTTTCTCATTTTCCTCTTTTTTTTTTTTTAATTTATACCCTCTTTTCATTTTTCTTCTATTTTTCTTTTGGAAATCATTTGTAGATTGACAATTATTTACAATATGAGATTTCTGAGGTAAAATACTCAATCACCTTGAGATCCTATAAATTATAAGACCCTAACAGTGGCTCTAGCTCGGGATGGCACTCTCCTTATGAGGTGTCAAGAGCATTTTATCAGTAGCCTTGAGTGTTCCATTTCAGCAATATTCACACTTGATTTCTTTTGTTGTGGAAGTAATTATGGAAACATATCAATCGAAGCTTAGGGCCTTCTCTGAGGGCTTCAACTTCTATCAATAGGTCACCCAATCAAAATAATAAAAACAATGATATTTACAAGGATTGATGTAAGAGAAAAAATGCATTGTGTCCTCTAAAAGCATGTATGATACAAGGTCCTATCCATATATTGTCAAATTTTCCATGCTTTCCTTTGTCCTCTCTCCTCGAATCCCATTTTAAAACTTTGTCATCCAAACTGAAATCATATGTTTTAGTTCTTCTATCAAAAAACATTTTGATATTCTCCTAGATGACATGAGCTTTATTATAGACTTCTTTCCTGGATTTCTGCAATTGAATAGTTTGATCAATCCTCATCTGGATGTCATTTGCCTCAACTTGCAATTCTTGAATTATCTTCATAACTAGAACTCCTAAAGAAGATGGGAAAAAAACATCCATCCCATAAACTAATTGGTATGGTGACATGCCAATAGATTTGTTTATTGTAAGTATATCAACCCAAAGTACATTATCAACTTGTTGTGCCATGACTTTTTGTTATTTTCTAATAGCTTCTTAATAATGTTTATCGGAATCTTATTTGAGGATTCATCCAATCCATTACCCTATGGGTAATAAGCAGTTGAATGTCCCAAAGTAATATGATACTTATTGAAGAAGGATATCATTTTCTTGGATTTAAAAGTTGCGCATTATCTGTAATGAGCTTGTTGGGACAGCCAAATCTAGAAAAAATATTGGATTCTAGAAATTTGATAATAACAACATCAGTAACCAATCTGGAAGGTGTGGCCTCAATCCATTTAGTGAAGTAATCGGTAGCTGTGAGGATCCATTTTTGTTGGGCAGAGGATGGTGGGTGGTGTTATCACTCTAAAATTTCCCTAGAGTTGTTACCTTGTGTCAGAATAAATATTAGAGGTAACCACAAACATACTTTTGAGGTCAAGGTCTAGTCTTCCTAATACACAGAGAGGGCTCCCTCTTTATGATTTAACTTTGTTGAGTTAATTTATTTTAGGCTAGAAATTTAAGATTTGATTTGGTTTTGATTTTGATTTGGTGGTAGAATTACTGACTTAGATAGATAGAGGAATGTCCTTTACCATTGGGTTATGGGGTCAAGTTTCAAGAAAATAGGACTGAATCAAGTTTTGAAGATAGTGTTTACATGGCAAGGTAGCTGAGTAATTTCAGATCTTTAGGCTGGATGGGGAATCGATTTTTCAATCGAGGTCAAGGAGCAATTAAGGATTCCTCAAACTGGATTATGAGGGAAATGGTAGAGGTCAATCAAAACTAGGGAGCAATGAAGGATTCCCTACTCGAAATATGAGAAGAAAACATTAAAATGATTAACTGTTCAAGACAGAGTGTACTTAAACAAATTCTGTATTAATATTCTAGTTGTTTCATTCAATTTAGATAACATGCAAGTATGTGAAAAACTTAGGAAGATAACAATTTTGAAAAACAGAAAATACTTCACAAAAGTGGCTCAGCACATGAATCTTGTGATGCAATGTCTTTATTACTCAGTCCAGTCTGCTGACTTAAAAAAATGGTACAATGAACCCTTAGGTTTCAGATCAATATAACTATAGAAATGTCAAGCAATCCACACTCTATACCTCGAATTATGAAGTATTTATACAAAAACTTATTACAAAATACCCCAAACTGTTTTGGGAATTATTGTAGGAAAAATAAATATCTTCATTCAAGAAGATAGAGACAGATATGCAACTGCTACAATCTATGCCTATTTATTTGGCTCTACTATAAGATCTTTTGCTACTTTTTCTCCTTTGTTGTTTGTCTTCCATCCTATTTGTTCTTTTACTTTGCCTTTTGATTGATACTCTTTCATCTGATACTTTGACTGTGCTGATTTTCTTTCATTGTTTTGTCAGCCCTGTTTACCTTGCATTTTCATAGTAAGTCATTTAATTTTTCCCAAGTCTCTATATCTGGTAATTTAATATTTACCATTCTCCTGTAGACTTCTTCAGCTTCTGTGTATTTTTCAAAGTTGGGCTTATTTACAAAAAGGTGTTTTACCTCATACTAGAGGTAAAAAAGGTTCTCAAACATCTAGTACAAAACCTTTCCTGTAGGCATCCCTTTCATAGAGGAACTACTGGCTTGTTGTCTTGCCACCTCTCTAATTTTCTTGTTATAGTCTTCATGTGGCATTAACCTGTCATTTATCACTAATGGATTTGGCAGACCTTTTTGTCTAAGAGCATCAAATTTGATCATGAACTTGTTTATAGCTAGCTCCATGGCTTGACATTTGTCCTCAAGCTGCATCATCAAGTTTCTCTTGTTGAGCACTTTCTTCACCTCTAGTATAGTGCCAATCCTGTCAACTATGTCCATCTCCTACAATTCATATTCATTCTTTGAGTTAATGAATTGGATTATTCTTGAGGCTTCTTTTAGCATATTTCCAAGTTCAGCCTTTACTCTTTGAATTGCTTCAATAGGCTCTTTGACTAAATCATTTCTTTCAAAGATAACTTGTATAGATGGCCAATTGTCATTGACAGAGTCAACGATATTGGCTCATAGTTGTTCTTTTGCTTGGGTAAGTGGCTCCTTCAATATTAATTCTTTTTCCAAGTTCTTTATCCTCTCAGTCAACCCATTTGACTTTTGTACTTCATTTTTATGCATAAATTGAACCAGTTTCTTCTCATCCTCCAGACTTGTTATCTGTTCTTTGAGTTATTTATTTTAGTGGTTTGAATGGACATATCCTCCATGGCTTTGACCAGTTTAATGGCTTCATCACTTGGATGAGCTGGTGTTGTTGCTAAGCCTATTACTGATGTAGTTGTTATTGCAGCTGGAAGTGTTGTAACTAGTGGAGCTGTTGGGGCTAATGAAGCTGCCATAGTTGAAGGCACTGCTTTCGTGACTATAGGGATAGTAGCGGCAGTAGTTGTCTCAAGGATAGCTTATTTCAACTGTATTAACTCATCCAATTCCTTCTCCATTTCTTTCAATTGAGAATTTAATTGAAGAATGAGATCCATCATTCCGAATTTAATAAATTTTATGATGCTTTGACACAACTTGCTTTTTCAAGTTTTAAGAGTTGAGAAAAAGTTAAAGATGACTCTAGTCACCTTCGATTTTTAATGAGCTTGAAGTGACAAGTGCTCAAATGGACCTTTCCTTTTAAGGAGCTGAAAAGGAATGAAAGTGACTACTCTGGAGATCTAGAGAGAGGGATTACCAAACCAATTGCGAAAATGAAAAATACACCTTGATGATAAATTAAAGAGAAATTACCAAGGACTTATGTATGACAGTCAATCTTCCTGAATGCTGTGTTGAGTGCATTGCGATTGATAGGGTGGCAGACACAGCTTCCTATGGATAAATGATATAAGCCTATTGTGGTCTCCCAATATATACTCAACGGTACAGGGAGCACAAGTCCGTGCTAGCAGTAGTCGCATCAAAGAGGAGGAATCACCCAACCTTCGATGAAAACGATAGTTACTAGATTTTATGATGCCGAAACACGTCTCTAGCCTAGACATCTAGAACTGTTGCATTAGGTTTCAAAGCGTTGTTAAGTTGATTGAAATTTATTTTAGAGTTGACATTGTTTAGAAGTTTGTCTTTCAAGGTTCACTACATGATGTAGATGTAAAATTCCTAAATATGCAATCTAAAATGATAAACAATCGTTGTTTATTTTTAGCAATGAAAATCCTAGCTACTAAGGAAAGAAGATTACGATTCTTTCAAACAAAAAGCAAAGAGCACACACTAAATGAACTTTTCCTAAATCTTTTTTTGCACATAGTCTAAATGCAAATGCATGTATTTTTTTTTCATTCCCATTAATGTGAATAATGACAAAAGGAAAACTAATGTGAATAATGCCAAAATGAAAACCAAGTATAGGTCTGAAATATTTTCTTCAAAGCGACACTTTGGCAATTTCTCTTCAAAATGAAAGGAAGACTAAATGATAGTTTTCTATTTCGAATAGAGAATGCTTTCAACACTTCAAAATATCAACAAATCAAATCAAATACATGACAAAGAGTTCAATCGAATATCCAAGGAGGGAAGACTCAATGACACTTCTCTTTTTGATACAAAACGATAGTTACGACACTTTTGTTTTGCACCAAAATGACAGTTCGATTTAAGCAATTCATAAGCAGCAAAACAATTGAACAGAGTTGAAAACAAGGACAAAAAACCCAAATTTCAAGGAGAGAAATAGGACTACTTAGTCATCGCACCTATTATTCACAGAAACAGGGATGCATCTCACCTGCTACACTCAGGAAATGCGATGCATATTGGCTTCCAGTGACAGATAGTGCGATGGGCCAAGGAGTGCAACAGAGGTGGGTTTTGGCTCAAATTTGCAGCTGAATTCAGTGAGTTAAGATGAGCTATTATGGACAGTAAAGAAAAAAGTACATGGGTATGATCTTGGAAGGTTATTGAGCTACCAACAGGGCATCTAGAATTCTTGTAAGTTAGATGTTCAAATCATAAACTAAACCAGAGATTGACTGAAGCAACATTCATCTACTTTGCAATTGCAGAGAAAGAGCAGTTCGAAAGCTATCATGCTAACTTCAGGCTCTGTCTATAGTTTACAAAGCAAACAATCAAAAAAAAAAAAAAAAACTATTCAATCCCCAGTGGAGTCACCATTTTGTTTCCTAGAAAACTAGTGTCTTTTCAATCTGTTAGTCCCACTAGGATTGGTAGCTATCCTAGAAACAAACAATCAAAGAAATTTGTGATTTCCTTTATGTGTGATAGATAAGAGAGAAGTAAAGGGACCAACTTGGATCTTCCGCTTGGCTCCTTGCTTGATTTCTCTCTCCCTTGATAGAGCTTGCGCCTCTTCTCCTAATTATCTCGCTTAGTGAATACTTGTAGGTTCAAAGTAACAAAACACCATCAAAGAATATTGATCTATTATATCACAAACAATGTAGAATCATAAATACATTGAACATACAATGGCATTCACAAATAAAAACATTCACAAATACATGATTGTATGGAGGAAAACTCAAAGAACTGTATTAATAATAGAAGGGAGAATTACAACCTAGCTGTCTGATCCAACATCATCCTCCCAGCATCAAAGCCCTCTTCACCTCATGAAAAGCAAGATCACCCAACAATATAATGCCTTTTCTCAGAGATAAACTATCAACCCTTCCTTACAAATTACCAAATTCTAGCCTCTAGATCTCTCAAATGAGGGATCCATTTATAGATGTCTGCAAGGGTGTGAGTCATCTCTAGGTTTTTGATTAGTGTCATTCCACTTGTTGTTCTTGGTTCCACTTGGAGATTGTTTGGATCTCTTACTCATCCCTCGGTGAATTCAGAGAGGCAAGTGTCATAGGGGAAGTTTCTGGAAGATTCCATGAGCATCCACTTAGCAAACTGTCTCAGACATTTGTCCATCCTCGCTCATTGCACCCCACAGAAGGCCAGCCTCTTTAGTATGCATCACACCCTGATAGTGGAGCAGTCAGTATGGTCCAGTTTTGGCCAGTTCTTCGTGGTTTTTCAGGTGGAACTTTTGGGGAATGATGTAATTAGTTGACCATGATCCTTTAGGGTATGAAACAACAATTTTAGGGGTTAAAGAGCTTTTGGTTTATCGACATATAAGATTGGGGTTATGGTGCCCAAATATGTCTATAACATGTCCACCCTAGGTTTTGTAATGTAATGTAATGTCATGTTGGCCTTCCCATGGTCTGCAGACCATGCAATTGTATAAATAGAGCGAGGCTCTAAGTTGTAAGCTAAGCAAGTGGATGAGAGAAGAAAGAGATAGAGAATAGAGAAAGAGTTTAAGTGTATTGGGTCATACTAGTAGGAAGAGGCTCCGCAGTTGAGTGCACAGAGGCCTAGTAGAGTCTGCAGCTGAGTGCACAGGGCAGTGCCGAGTCTGTAACCTTGAACGAAGAATAATAAAGAGAAGTTGATTCCAAATTCTATGCATATACTTGTGTATTGCATTTTATTCATTTATACTGTTTTGTTTATCACGCGCACTTATATGATTGATGGATATATTGTTAATTATCACTAGTCTTACATAGATAAGTTAAGTAATCAGGTAATAGCAGGTTAAATAGTAAGGAACTTGGGTATAATATGAATCGCATCTCGAGTAGGGTTGTGCAAAGACAACATCACATGTTGCAAGGGACTAATAGATGCGCGTAGCGATGTGCACGCAGGGTCAATCCACAGACCACTAGAAGCCCATCAGACATCCCTAGGGCGCAGAAACTTGGTTCTAGCACCTTCCCATACTACTTCGGGTGAGACCTTAGTCCGCACTCTATGAACTGTTGCCGAAAGGGCTAGTACTACCTGGATTTTCTTGGCTAAATCACCTCTGAACTAGGGTTAGGCCCCTACAAGCCAACAACACCTTTTGATCATCTAGTGCAACTACAAATTTGATATCCAAGGCATTAAAATTAGACTCATCTATCAATTTGGCTAACCCTTGTCCTTTGATAAGCTTGGTAAGATTGATTTCTATGTCATACTAAAGAATGATGGCAATCCATTTTCCTCTTTTACCATCTGGTTCATTTTGGGTTAAAATATCGTCAACCGCAACATTTGGTACACAAGCAATTATGTGAGAATGGAGGATATATACCCTGGATTCTTTGATTTCTTTTATTAATGCAAAGGCTTGTTTTTCCATTATTTTATATTTTAATGAAGCATCCCCTAAAGCATTGTTGAAGAAAGCAATGGGTTGTTCAAATCCATCATGGTCTTTCTATAAAAGGACAGCTACAATAGTGTGTTCAGAAGCGAAGGAGAAAATTATAAAATCCTTAGCGAAATCTGGATTGATTAGGACAGGTGCTTTTGTTAATTCTTGTTTAACTTGATCAAATGATTGCGTAGCCTCAATGTTCCATCTTATTTTTGAATCTCTTTTAAGCATATTTGTTATGTTTCTAAGGAGTTCTGCAGGTTGGGGATGAATCTCCTTAGGAAGTTTGTCCTACCAATAAATGATTGAAGTTCCTTAATGTTTCTACGATGGTTTATTTTCAAAATGGCTTCAATCCTTTTGGGATCAATTTTAATACCTTCCTTAGAGATGATACGACCAAGAAGTTTTCCCTCTTCAAGATCAAAAAGTGTTTTCTTAGGATTTAGTGAAATTCCAAACCTTTTGCATTTCTCAAATACTCTTCTCAGATTAAAAAATGTTCTTCATCAGATTTAGAATAAACAATAATGTTGTCTAGATAGATCACAATAAACCTGCCAATTTCATCAGCAAAGGCAATATCCATTCCTCTTTGAAATGTGGCTCCAACATTCATTAACGGAAAAGGAATCTTCACATACATGAAGGTACCCCATGGAGTAGTGAAGGATGTTTTATCTTGATCATCAGGGTTAACTAAAACCTGATTGTAGCCTGAGAAACCATGTAATAAAGAAATCCTAGAAGATCCAACTAACTTTTGTAAGATGTGATCTATTTTTGGTAAAGGGTGGTTGTCCCTTAGGGAAACTTTGTTAAGGTTTCTAAAATCTATTCATAATAAGATTTCACATGTCTTCTTCCTAGTTGGTACTATATTGGAAACCCATTTAGAGTACCTAAGAGGGACTATGATTTTAGAGTCATACGATCTTTTGATTTCTTTCTCAATTAAAGGCATCAGTACTGGATTTATTCTCCAAAGTTTTTTAAATGGTTTCTGATCCTCTTTAATTGGAATTTTATGTTGTATAATATTTGTATCATAATTTTTTAGATCTCCATAGCTCCAGGCAAAAATATCAGTGAATTCTTTGAATAAAGCAATGTATTTTTGTTTTTCAGCAGTAGGAAGTGATTTGGACAGTTTTATGATTTTAGGATCTTTTCACTACTTATGTTGCACTCTTCTACTGCTGGCCCTATGGGCTCAGTCTTAAGCTTCTTATCCACATCATTAAAATCAAATAATTCTTCCAGTGGAACTAAACCTCTAGGTAAAACATTATCCTTTAACTGAAGTGTTTCAAATTCTTCTTTCTTTGGATCTATCTCAAGAAATTCTAATTTATTTACAACTTTATTTATGTGTATATTTACATATGAGTTTTCTAACTGCCTTTCTACATTAGAATGTACAACTAGTTGATTTTATAATTCAGACTCTAAGTCTATACTATCATCTTCATATTCATCCTTAGACTGTAGAAAACTTTCAATTTTGTTATCATTTCCAAACACCTTCCAATATTTCATATTATATGGAACAACTGGTCGATGTTTCACTTCCACTGTATATTGTCGATTAGGGTAAGGCATTTTACAGGAGCTGGTTGAAAAGCTAGACTATTTACAAGGATATTTTTATTTCTAGGAATTGCAAAAAGGTTATATTCCACAAAACTCTCTAGAAAATTAAGAAAATTATTTTTGTATGGTCTGAATCTAGGGTTTTTGGCCGAATACTCTCCTTTAATTTGTTTTATGATTAACTCGGCATCCCCTTGGATGGAGATTCTCTTAGCACCCAATTTTTTCAACAATCACAATCCTAATATAAGGGCTTCATACTTGGTTATGTTGTTTGTACATTGAAAGTTGAGCTTGTATGAATGACCTTCACCATGATTGTTTCCTATGTTTGCAACCCACACTCCTGCTCCAGAACCATCTTTGTTACAATATTCATCAAAGGTCATGTTCCAAATAGGTTGATGAAGAGTGTTTTGTTCTACTTCTTGTGTTTGGTTTGGATCTAGTTTAGAAATATAATTTTCTTCTTTGTTAACCTTAATGTTGATATCTCCATCATTATAAAGAATTAAAGAGTCTAAATCTGAGTGGACAGAGTAAAGAGGATAGTTAGGAGGCCTCTCTTCACTACTCACCATGAATTTCATCAAAATTTCCCTATATAATTTTCTTTACTGACCAAAAACTGGTATGGTGGCAAATGTCAAATCCATTTGTAGGGCCCCTTGTAGCTTTTCTCCCCATGAGTGTGACAACAACATGCTATACTTAGGGGGTATATCTGTAACCACTATGTCCATTACCAAACTTTTGGCAAGGATTTGAGCTAAACTAACACACAAGTCTTTGATGAGACCTAGGCACCTCACTTTGCTGGAACCAAAGGAATATAAGTCTTTATAAGGTATGGTAATGTCAAGCCCTAGTTTTTCCATAACAGCTTTGGGCATTAAGTTGTGGTAAGTACCTGAATCTAACATAGCATTATGGAGGATCTTATCATGAATATTTAGGCTAACATAGAATGGAGGAGCACCCCCTTCCTATGGTTTGCCCTCAACTTCTGGCCCAAATAAGAGTTTAGGCTGGCCATCATTCAAATTAACAGAGTCTGTGTTTTCCCCTCTGTTTAGAGCTTTCATCACTCGAGGTCTGTACATATTCTTATTCATTAATTCTATTAGGGTAATAGGAATTCTTAGTTTTTCTAATTCATTCTTAATGTTGAACGATGTTTGAATCTTAATCAGGTTGGGAAAATCAGATTGATCAGTAATTTATTTTAATATAGGTTGTTTTCGTTGACTTGTGATTGGGATATCGGTTTGAGTAGTCATGGAACCATCATTAACTATTTTTTTGACAGGATTTTCTACTTTATTTTTGCCATAATTATCAACAGTTTTCTTAGGAGAATTGTTTGTGGTTTTTCTAGCATCAATATCAGAGGATTTCTTAGTAGGATTCTTAGATTTCTCACTGTTGACAGTGTCTGAATTCTTTTTCCTCCTAAGGTTATAGTTCCTCTAGACTTCCATAATGGCATTCTCGAAACCTTGTTTATATTCATTTGATTCGTTAGAGTCAAGTTTGATTTGAGTTAGGAGGAAAAGTTCTTGCTCCTCTTGAGTGAGAAAAATATTTTCATCATCCTTTATCACCATCAGATTTATTTGACTGTCATCTAAATCTTCAATAATATTACCCTCATCATAATTATAGTTTTACTAAAAAGGAGGTCGGACCAGCTTTGGTTCCTATTTTGAGGAGTAGTTTGATTTTCTCTCATTTGAGATTTATAAATTATGTTTACTCTTTGGATCATTCTTTCTACTACCCTCACTAGGTTATTAATTTTTTGATCAAAAGTAGAAGTGGAAGGCTCTTCTTTAATGGTAACCTTGCATTCAGATTTTAGTTTGGCCTTCTTGGCTAAGATGCTTGCTTCAACTTTTATAAGATTGCCTTGAATTTATTCTAAAGTTGTTGGGTCTCTCTCTCTAATTTGATACTCCATGTCTACATCAAAGCCTTTAGGAAAATAAATTAAAGCTAGACCGGGGGATGGTTTGATGTCTATAGGAATTGCATTGTAAACAATGTTAGACTGTTCACAATATTCCTCCACAGTTTCATTGGGCTTTCCTTTTTAGTATTTTGTATTCATTCAGGAGTTGAAGTGGATTTTCCTTGATTTCCCATCTAGCTAAGAAATTTTGATGGAATGCACCAAGGTTGGCTATACTTCTTGTAGGTAAAATCCTAAGCCATTGTTTACCATCACCTCCTAAACTTTGTGCAAACAATCTCATCTTTACATTAGCCTCATTTAATTCTTGAAGGTCAAAAATAGCATTCATTATGTCTACATGTTGTTGAGCAATATGAGAACTAGCGTTATCAAACCTTAGAATTTTTTATTGATAGTCTATAGGCATAACATTTAGCTGGTCTGGTAACACCAAAGTTGCATCCCTCGCTGCCATAGCTGGTGTGAGAATTTGACCGAAAGATGGACCTGTGGAAGGTGTAGTTGTAGTAAGTACAGGGATAGTATGAACAACAGTCAGAGTTGTTATAGGTGAAAAAGTAGAGACTATAGAATTGGTAGGACTAGGGGGTTGTAGATTAACAGATTGGGAAGACTGGGTGGAAAAAGATGTTGTTGTAATTGTTAAAGCTGAAAATTCAATAGATTGTTGAATATAAGCTTCTTTAAGGGCTTGGTCCAAAACTGAGACTAGACCTTGTAATTTATCAAATTTTTGTAGGTATTCTAGATCAGGATCTAGTTCAAGAGGTTGAGTTTTGGGTATATATGGTTGTAGTAAAGCTTCATCACAATTTCATCTACAAACCTCTCATATTTTGTCCTAAATAAAGTATGTTGAAAAGAAAATCAAACTCTATGTCTTGAATAGTTTCAAACTTCTCAGGAAGAGAGCTAGACCTTGACAAAGGACTGTTCTCATGAAGAGAGTTGAACCTAGAAAAATGACTATTACTACCCTGGACCTCTGTAAGAATTTTCTTTCTCACTAATTTCTCTGGATTATCTAAAAATTCAGTAGGGTTGGGATCTGGGTGAGCTGTACTAGAAATTCTTTTGGGGGCCAAATCTATTGAAAACTCAATGCACAACTAATAAATTTAAAATTAATAACTTACTCAAATATATAAAAAGTTTACAACCTTAGATCATGTATTTAATTGTGATATAAGAGCTTTGATTTATTGAAATACTAATTAACTACCAAGGAATAATTATTTTTGAATCTAAAAACTATTCGTTCCCCAGTATGGTTGTCACTATGTTTTCATTTTGTGTTTTTGAGTTTAAGGGAGTAAACACATAGGAGAACATCAAAACCACTTTGAAAGTTGGGATCTAGCCCTACCAGCTTCAGAGAGGGATCTCTTTGTAAAATTTAGCTATGTTTTTTGTGCTTTTTAGGCTAGTTATGACTATACAGATTGTTTTTTATTGGATTGTTTGGTTGATTAAATTGTTATGATTCCATTGGGCTATGGAGTCTAAATATTTACTTGATCTGCATCAAACTTTGAAGGAGTTTCACAGGGAAATATAGGTTTCACTAGTTGGATCTTTCAAAATTTTAAATGAATTATGAAACAAAAGAGATAAAGATTCAATAAAAAATAAGGAGTAATGAAGAATTCCTTAATTTGACCTCAGCAAAAACATATAAATTATTAACAACTGTAATAGGGTGTTATGAATAACATATCCTATTCATCATACTTTCTGTTATGTAATTAATATTTCCAAAAATAACAAAGAAAATAGACAATGATTAAACTCATAAACTGAAGAAAAAAATCACCATTTTGTACACCACATGAATCCTGCAAAAATGTCCCTGTATTATTGATGCTTTTTGAAAAATTACAATTTGCAGAGAAAAATTATGTTGAACAGTCAACACTTAATACTTCAATCTGTGAAGTTTTTATAAAAAAACATTTAAAAAATAATTACAAAATTGTTGTCTCAACTAATAGTGTATTATTAGCATTATCATGAACAATAAAATTGATATTTGCAGAATGATATGCAAGGTGGACAACTACATGAAGAGGTGCTTTTGTTTTGGTGGATCAGTTGATGAATCAACCTAAAAATGTGTTGTGTTAGCTGTTGTGCTGGCTAATAATTCTTAGTGCATATGAATTACTTCAATCCAATAAATCACATAGTTCCTCCCACCATTTTTCATCTAGAATGGTTAACTTAATTACCCTTCGGTAAATCTCATCAACCTTAATATACTTCACAAATGTTGGTTTTACTATGAAGACATGTTTCACCTCATTCTAGATAAAGAAGTCATTTTCCCTAGTCTCTAAGAATTCTCTTGATGTCATCGTGCCTTTTATACCACTGAATTTGATACTGCTTCTAGCTACTTCCTTCACCTTTAAAACATAATATTTGTGAGAAATCAGTTTATCATTAATTACATATATTCTGAGAATCCATCTCTTGATTAATACTTCAATCCTATTGCAAAACCTGTTCACACCCATCTCTAGTGTTTCACATCTCTCCTCCAATTGATCAATGAGATTTCTTTTAGTCAAAAACTTTTTGACTTCCAAGATGGTAGCAGTCTTGTCACTAATTCCTATCTCTTCAAGTTCATATTTACTCTTTTAATTTAGGAATCTCATGATGTTGGGAGCTTTTGAAGGTATGTCTCCCATCTTTTCCCTTACTTGAAAAATTGTTTCAGTGGCCCTTTGTATCAATACTTTTTGTTCAAAAATGAATTGGATGCATGGCCAAATCTCATTGATGGAGTCCAAAATACACATCCAAATGCTTTTCTTGGCTTGGGCCAAGGTCTGACTAATTGATGTATCCTTCTTGACCTCTTGTAACCTCTCTAACAACCTTTATGTCTTTTGCACTTCAAACAGATGAGAAGCTTCATTTCTAGTTTTCTGCTCCTACAGATCTTTGAGATGCCCATTTAACTTATTAATTTCTTTTGACTAGATTGACATATTTTCCAATGTCTTGGTCACCTATTTAGTGCTTGTAGTTTGAGTTGAAGAAGTTTTTGCAGTCGTTGTTCCTGTTCTTGGGAGTTGAGTGATGGGTATGGCATCTAGGGGGACTATGGCTACCCCTTAACTATGTTCTTCCTCTTTGATCATTTTCTCCATTTCTACCTACATATGTCTGATATGAATATTCTGCTCTATGATTAGCTTCATCATGTCATCCTTTTGTCTCTCACTTTATTCAATATATTTAGCCAAGGGATCCTCTGTGTCTGGCAGTTTCAACTGCTTTCTTACTGCTGCAATATCCAAATTTTTCTTCTTGATGATCTCCTCTGCAACATTTATATCTTTACGATCATATCCTATCTTGACTACCAAATATTCCAAAGATTTGATTGTATTGTCCTTTGCTAAGGAGGATACCTTTTCCATTTTCAATTGGGACTGAATGTTGGCATATGAAACCTACAACTTAGACAATGACATGACAATATTAGTTAGTGTAGAAGAAATCATCTCAACAATCTGTTTATGCATCTCCATTTTATCAATGAGATGGATATATTTGGTGATGAATTCAAATGTTGTACTCTTGTAATCTGATGGTGTTTTAGGATGTGGAATTTGGGCCTCAAGGAATGACATTCGTGTCTTTCCCTGCCCTATATAAAAAAGTGATAGCACCCTGCTCTGTGAACTAGAAGTCTACTTCCAAAATTAATTGTAGGTATTGTTCTTAAGAATTTCATTCTTAAGTTTGATCTCTCGGTACCTGTCAAAAACGCCCTTTTACTTTTTTTCATGGACATTCTATGAATCTAGCCCTATATCTTTTTGACCGTGTGATGTTGAAGTTCCAATAGGAGATGTAACGAATTTACTACTTGTATATGGTGATTTCGTGATTATGATGACAACTTGCTCTTATATTTCCTTTTCTACATCCATCCTAGGAGTTATATTTTCTCTTTTCCTGTAACTGATTCTGAAATCCTTGGCCTCACTACCTGTCATGATGATGATGCCTCCTCTCTCTTTATTTCACTCGTTTTCTTTGGAGGAGTGGGAGTTTGTATATTTAATGTATAAAAAAGTTTTTCTATGCTTCCTACAAAGTATTCTCTACCCATTCTCACTGATTTTCATATTTCTCTATCTGAGGCCTTGTGTTATGGATATATGGAGTAGTTTTATTCCCTACCCTCAACTTGGAAATGATAGCCCAAGGTTCATAAGACCATGTGAAACTCCGGCTGAATTTCATTTCCTTAAGGATGTTATCTGCTTCTTCTCCTATTGTCCTGGTATTGCATATGAGTGGGCCCACCTGTGTCTTTATCTGAAACTAGGAATTCTTCTTTGACACCACAAAGTGAATATCATCTAAATTAAACATTTCTTTGATGTATTCCAGTGCAAAAATCCACATGGGGAGGTATTTTGGGAGTTTGTATGGTGCTAAATCGCATCCATAAAGTCCGATTTCTGTGTAATTTTGGTACAAATACCAATCTCGAGCCCTTGACTGATCTGTCAGATGGAGAATCCTTTTGATGTCTTCACTAATTCTAGGCTGTGTAGAACTATTTAGGATGTTCATAGTTGGGTGAACAAACTCCTCAATGAACTGTTTATAGGAGAACTCCTACTGCTCTTTCATGACTAATGAAGTCCAGAATATCATAGGTTGTTGGTTTCCCTCTTCATCTAGCTTCTGCATAGCAAAATTGAACTTGTCTGATTGATAATATAGAAACATATAAATTAAAACTAAAGTTTAATTAAACACTAGTTCTATTAGAAATTTGAGAAACTTCTCATGGATGTCATCAAGAAAGAATTGACTAAAATTGAACAAAATAGATGGTTTGGTATTTGTGGAAAAGATGGAAAGGAAGCCTAGAATGGGTTCATCTACCCACTAATCAGAATAATAACCCAAAATGTATGAAATTATGGTTATAATATATTTAGCCTGATCAGGGAAGATTGAAGAAGTGTGGAGGGTGCTTCTTTGGCATTTGGGAATTTTTTGGTAAGAAGATCTCAAAGGTTTTGGCTCTTGCAGAAAAATAAAGCTTCTAATTGACCTAAAATGGCCATAAGTTAAAAATTTTGTAGAATTGATTAGCCATTAATGATTTGAATGTTAACTGAAAGTGTGGAAATCAAAGAAAACTACTTGAGAAGAAGACTTTACGACAGCTGATTAAACATAAGTAAGATGTATAACAAAAGTGAAAACAGTAAAAACACAGCGATACCAGACAATAAAGTTGATTACGGAGTTTGTCCCTGATGGACTACGTCTGTGGGTCCATTTTCAAGATGGCCAGCCACTTTATTAGGATTGAAACCAAGGAGTTCGATTACACATAGAATATACCAGAATGAATGTGCATGTAAGAAATTATGATCACTTTCAAAAGTAAGCTCTCTAAACCAGCTTTCGAACAACTATCATGGTTCCTAATTCTGACTCCAAGTGCTCCTATTGCACTAAAAACAGAATTGTCTATGACCTCCAGAATCTACATACAAAAACCAAAATCACACTAATATATCCCTTCAATGAAACAAAACTACCTTTTTAACATCCACTAGGTGCATTCGAACTCCTTAGGTTGAATTTGGGATGAACATGCTACAATCTGGGGTGGTTTTGTCTCGGTCTAGTCACCTTGTGACACCTAATGAAGAGCTTACATAATGGAGGAATTAATTTAGAACAAAAACTATAACAAAACCCAAAGATACAATTTGGTTAAGGCCATAGCCATTGGTGGCCTACTAATCGAGTGGAGGAGGCTGACGGTTATGTGTGACAGTGGTTAACATCCGGTGGTTCCGCTATCAATGCTCTGACTGTTTCGGTCGATGTATTCACATCATGAAAACTATCTGATGGTTCCGATAGTGGCTGCCGGTGACCCTGCTTTTTGGAAGCCCTGACAGCTTACTTGCCTCTGTTCACATTGCCACCGGTATATCCTCTGCTATTCCGAAACCTGGAGGTTACCACAACCCGACAGTTAACACTTGACTCTATCACATGTTATGGTTTATACCACCACTATGGTTAGGAACTATATTAAACTTCGACAGTTAACCTATGACATTTACTTCCGCCTATTCACATGTCACATGTTCTCCGATGTGCTTATAGTTGGCAGTTTAGGTATGTGTAATGTTTTATATGTTTATAACATATGGCAAGAGGGTTATAACATTGGTTTTGATGGTTTTTATGTATTGCTTTAACACATAGTTGCATAGATTTAGAATGTAGCATGTTCCCTAGGTATAGGTTTAGGTTTAGGCCTTGTAATGTATTAAAGTGTAGTTTTAATACATAGTTATGGTTTAGAATTAGGGTTAGTGTATGGTTTTAGATTTAGGAGTAGGGTTTTAGGCTTTACATTAGGCTTTAAATTAGGTTTAAAATACCCTTTTACAACCTAATGTCACAAAGCGACATTAGCAACATTTGTCTCATGATGAGAACCAAACCTTGTAAATGAACAAAAAAACCCACATCGATGATCAACCCTGGTGGAACTGTTGATGATCACTTGTCGACAACTAGATACAAACCCATTACCATGAAAACCATTAACATCACCTGAACAACCTGAACCTCAACAACACTGTCGAGATGACGACACTGAACTGAATGCTGACAATGACACTACACACTGACAATGAACCTGTGCAACTGATATGACAATGATCCTCATGGATCAATCCTCTCCACTTGAAAGCTTTTGGATCGAAACATTTTGACTAAACAAATAGTCGATGAGGGTAGAGCTCCCTCACTTTCAACCTTGACCGGATGAAGTACCAAAACATTTGATCAATTACCTGCAAGTGATGACCCTGATGATGCTGACCATGGCACATTTTGATTCATTGACCTGTTCCATCCATCTGCAGTATGAATAGCTTGCGACGATGGTCGAACAACCTATTATGAACATGGAAATTGATTTATTTTCATGAAATACCATGATTTAGTGATTCATAATCATCTTTGAAAATAGTCTCTATGGGATATTATTCGATAATATTGACATGTATTAACAATCTATTTTGAAAAATAAATGAGACAATCAAAGATGTTTTTGACATCAAACCAGCTACTTGACTTGATCTAAAAATCACCCTATGAGTGATCTCAGTTAAGAATTATTAACTGAAGGTATTATAGACTCATGTGTTGGTGTGTGTCCATGTTATTTTAGGCAATGGATCGATCAAATTGCAAAATCCACAGACACTGGAAAAAGGAAAACAGTAGAGAAACACAGTAACCAAAAACAAGAAGACAATAAATTAATAACGAGTTCACCCTATCCTCCAAGGCTATGTCTCCATTCTAGCTCTCAGTGGTGGCCTTATTTTATTGTGTCTTAAAGTAGATAATTACAATAAAGGAGCTCAATATGAGTCTCCTGAAATAGAATTGCTTGGCAGGGTGGTTCTTGGATGCCCCAAGCTACTAGAGTGCACATACTCTTTTCCTTACCAAATCTTTGACCTCTCTAGTCTTTAATGGAAGGAGCCCAATGTGGTGCTCAGTCCTTATAGATCCTCCCAGGGATGGCTTGAACCTCTCAAGCTCTCTAGTGCTCGATGCTGCCTTTGGTCAGCTCAGCCCTCTCTCTTCTTTCTGCTTTCTTTGCTTCACTGTCTTTTCTTCATTTTCTCTGTCTTCTTCCTTTTCTTCTCCATATTCCTCTTGGTGTTTGGTGTCTTCTACTTTGTCTATTCATGGATTTAAGGCCATTCGAGCTCATGGCTATTTGATTCCCCTTCCACCTCCATCGGATCGCCTGCTACAGCTTCACTTGGATTTTCTTGTCTCGGCATCATCATCAGGCTCACAGGGAGTGGCCACTTGTCCTCCTGCAACTGTGCCAACTTGCTTCGTCGATTCGATTTTTCAGTTACGTCATGGAATGAGTCATCTGCCACCTTGGCGGTCAAATTGGACATCAAATTTTTATATATCGTGGCTTAATCCCCTATTGATTCTGGCCTTCCCATCGGGCACGATATCAACCGTTAGATCTGGATCCCCCAGATCTGACACCATTCGCTCATTTAGCGTGGTTGACTTGGTCGACCATTAGCATGTGATGAGCATCGGCTTTCTCTCTCCTCCGCTTGCCATGTGTCGGGTGTTGAGTGGAATCGATCCTTTTTTTCCAAAACTGCTTACCGCCCAAGGGTGCACTCAATAAATATCGACAGTTTTTGGAGTGTGGGTCTCGCCTTTGCCTTTAGCCTTTTTCCCCACGATTTTCCTGGCTCATGTGACTGAGTGCTTGGGGCCTCTCCTTCTCGAGGGGTTTTCCTAGCAATGCTCGATTGCACTATTTGCGCATCAAAAACTGCCTCCTTTTCCTAATTCGGGCATCCCAGGGGCTAGTTTTTCCTCATGCGCAGTCTGCATGGGCCTCAGTTAGCACACTTTGACTAAGGTCCTAGTCGTTCTGCACTAGCAGCTAACTACCACTGTTTAGAGGTGTTTCTGATCACTACTCTTAATTCTTTGAAGCATGTCCTGACTTGATACAGTCATGGTTCTCTGATAACTCTTCTTTGATCCAATTGGGATCTTGGCCTTCCCATGAAAAAGCTTTTGGACCACCAAAATTTGGTTCTCAAGCATTGGCTAAGTGAGGGTACTATTTTCTCACTTGTCCAATCTCAATCCACTTTGCACTGCTCGGCTTTGAACCTTTGAGCCCTGCTCTGAGGTACTCAACATCTCCTCTGCGTGTCGTCCTCACCTTCTTGTCTAGCACTATGTCTTCATGCAATTCATTAAGATATTTAGGTAGCAGGTCATCGATAGAAGGTAACTGGCTTTTCTCTTTAGGATCCTCAATCAGTGAGGGTTCAAACAATCTCAAGCAATCTACATTTACGATTGAGTAGATGTGCATGTAAGCTAGTAGATCAAGGCGAAAAATAATTTTCGCCAATATTTTCAGGTATCTTGAAGGGTCCATACCTGATAGGCTTTAGCTTCTTACCTTCACCTTACATCTTGTCCTTGCTGATATATAGCCAAACCTGGTCACCAACTTGGAAACTATGCTCCATCCGATGCTTGTCATGCCTAGCCTTGTATTTGGCTTGGCTCTTTTCCAGCTGTTCCTGTACTACCTATTGGATGTGCTATATTTGTTCAATGCACCTATTTTCCCTATCCACATCATTGTGTCCCTCAACTGTGGTATCTTTACCAAAGACAAAATCCAAGGGAGACCTTGGTGTGAAACCAAAATAGGTCTAAAAAGGAGATCTCTGTGTAGAAGAATGTTCTGCTCTGTTGTAAGCATGCTACACATAACACAAGTGTTCATCCCAAAGCTTAGGATGTTTGCTGCAATGTCCTCTAAGTAACTGGATCACTGTCCTGTTAACTACTTCTGTCTGGCCATCAGTTTGTGGATGAAAAGTTGTGCTTTTCTTTAGCTTGGTGTCCATCCGTTCCCACAGACTTGACCAAAACTTCCCCAAAAATTGGGTGTCTCGATTAGATACAATAGAAGTGGGTAATCCAAAATGAACCCATACATGTTCAAAGAATAGTTTTGTAGTTTGTTCAGCTCTAATTTGCATATTACAAGGTATCAAAATACACATTTTGTTGAACCTATCCACAATAACATATAGATAATCACGACCTTCTCTAGACTTAGGCAATCCTCCAACAAAATCCATGGAAACACTTTCCTGAGGGTAAGATGGTACTGGTAATGGAGTATACAAGCCTAGATTTCTATTGTTGGGCTTGCCTTTAGCACACATAGTAGACCCTCTTACATATCTAGAAACTATTTCATTCATTTTTGGCCAATAAGAAAATCTTTGCAGCTGTGCAACTATTTTACTTAACCCAAAGTGACCTGATATTAGATAAGTGTGTGCTTCTCTAATTATCTTTACTCTCTCAGTTTGTGGAATTTGAGTTTCCCACAATGGTATAAGAGTCGGTCCCTCACATGATAATCCAATTCTTCTACTCTTTTGCCTTGACTCAAAGTTGCATATACATCTTTAAAGTCTATATCTTGAGCATATTGTTCAATGTAGCTTTCACATAGCATAGAATTATGCTTAAGTATAGTAGATGCATTTATAATGAGTCTAGATAACATGTCTACAACTTTGTTATGTATTCCCTTCCAACTGCCAAAGATTTTTTCAACTCATCATGGCTTGTTGCATGTACGCCAATGGAGAGGACTACTTTTTGATTGCAGAAACAAATTCACTCCAGACAGAGATGGTCTTACCATGTCTTTTCCTATCAGCTTCAGTTCTACCTTCCCACCAAACCAAGGTAGTGCCTCCTAGGCATAGGCTTGCTAGCTGAATTTTTCTCTTCTCCGAGTCAATGTTATATACTCTACAATAAACCTCAATTTGTCTAATCCAATTGTCCAACTTTTCAGAATTTAGTTCTCCATCATATATAGGCAAATCAAATTTAAAATCTAGCTTAATCAAAGATGCTTTCTTATTATGCACAGGGCTATTAGGAGGTGTGAGGAAGTTTTCCTCTTGCCCTTTTCCTTTGGAGTGGTCATGGGAGTGAGACTCATGTTCTTATTTGTCTTGTTTAGAACCTAATGAATCTTCATCCTTATGCTTTCTAAAGTCCCTATACATTTCTTCTACCATGGAATTTATGGCTAGGAAACTTTCTATGAATTGAGAGTCTAGCCCCATAGAACCTTCCTCTGATGTTGTCTTCCGAGGATAGACTCTCCCAATTTCAAGATTAGTTTCAACCAACTCTCCTTCTCCTAATTTGAGCTTTTTTTCTAGTGAGCATTCAACAGCTAAACCAACACAATCTTATCTAACTTTACATCCTAAAGCTCTGATACCACTTGATCTGAAAATCACCCTTTGAGTGATCTCAGTTAAGAATTATTAATTGAAGGTATTACAGACTCGTGCTGGTGTGTTTCCATGTTATTTTAGGCAACGGATCGATCATATTTCAAAATACATAGACACTAGAAAATGGAAAACAACAGAGAAACACAGTAAGCAAAAACAAGAACACAACATATTAATAAGGAGTTCATCCTATCCTCTAGGGCTACGTATTTGGTCCAGCTCTTAGTGGTGGCCTTCTTTTATTGTGTCTTAAAGTAGAGAATTACAATGAAGGAGCTCAATATGAGTCTCCTCAAACAGAATTTCTTGGCAGGGTGGTTCTTGGATGCCCCAAGCCACTAGAGTGCACAGGCTCTTTTCCTTACTAGCTCTTTGACCTCTCTGGTATTTAATGGAAGGAGCCCAATGTGGTGCTTAGTCCTGACAGATCCTCTCAGGGATGGCTTGAACCTCTCAAGCTCTCTAGTGCTTCACGTTGCCTTTGGTCAGCTTGTCCCTCTGCCTTCTTTCTGCTTTCTTTGCTTCACTGTCTTTTCTTCATTTTCTCTGTCTTCTTCCTTTTCTTATCCATCTTCCTCTCAGTGTTCGGTATCTTCTTCTTTGTATATTCATGGCTTTAAGGCCATTAGAGCTCATGGCTATTTGATTCCCCTTTCACCTCTGTGAGATCACCTGCTATAGATTCGCTTGGAGTTCCCTGTCTCAACGTCATCATTAGGCTCACAGGGAGTGGCCACTTGTCCTCCTACAACTGCACCAACTTGCTTCATTAGTTCAGTTTTTCAATTACGTTGTGGAATGAGTCATCTGCCACCTTGGTGGTCAAATCAAATGTCCAATTCTTAAAGATCGGGGCTTAATCCCCTGTTGATTCCAGCCTTCCCATCAGGCGTGATCTCAGCCGTTAGATCTAGATCCCCCAGATCTGACGCCATTCGCTCATTTCGCACGGTTGACTTGGTCAACCTTTAGCATGTTATGAGCAGTGATTTTCTCTCTCGTCCGCTTGCCATGCGTCGGGCGCTGAGTGGAATCGCTCCTTTTTTTCCAAAGCTGCTTATCGCCCAAGGGTGCCTCGATAAATACCACTGGTTTTTGGAGCGCGGGTCCTGCCTTTGCATTTAGCCTTTTTCCCCATGGTTTTCCCATCTCTCATGAGACTTAGTGCTCAGGGCCCCTCCTTCTCGAGGGGTTTTGCCTAGCACATAGCGCATGATTAAAAACTGCCTCCTTTTCCCAATCCGAGTTTTGTAGGGGCTAGTTTTGCCTCGTGCACAGTCTCCATGGGCCTCGGTCAGCATGCTTTGATTAAGGTTCTTGTTGTTCCACACTGGTTGCTAACTACCACTGTTTAGAGGTGTTTCTGATCGCTGCTCTTAATTCTTTGAAGCCTGTCCTGACCTGATATAGTCATGGTTCTCTTATAACTCTTCTTAGATCCAATTTGGATGATGACTTGACATACTTTCCCGATTCCTGATTACTAAGTGATCTTGTTGCAATGAACCCATCAAGCTGTAATTTGAAAACTACTGCAACTTAGTTTGATTATGAAAGTATTGAATTAGTTGTTGATTTGTTTGAATCAATTTTTCTTCATTTAATAAATGATGTTTCCATTGATTAGCACTTCCCCTGATGCATATGTTTCCCTTAGACACTTTGACACTGCTTTAGAAAAGGCTTTGATATGAAAACAAATAGGTTTCCTATCCACTTGAAAAAGGGTTTCCAAACTGTTCGAAACATGAAATGGTGACACAATATAAGAGAAATTTAACACTGTCTTTCCCCAATACTGACCTGTATCCCTGTAGCTGTTAATTTCCATACGTGGGCTAAATTGATTCATTTTGACATTAGGAAGAGGAGCTTTAGGCACAAATTGTAATTCATGTTGTATTCCCTGTTTATGGGTAAGATTTTTGACTTTACATAGAACTGGAATAGTTTCTATCTCCTTAATCAAACTATATTTAAGCTAAGACTTATAACCTAAACAAGTATCATGTTGATTTTTATGTTGTTACTTTACACAAATTATTACAAATCTCTTATTTTAACTTATTAATCACTTCATCTAATTAGCAACAACTAAATTCAAGTGATTTTTACTTTTATGTGCCCTGACAATAAATTCAACCCCATCTTTCTTAAGGTGATATTTATGTTCTCTCCTGAAAAATACTGCATCACAATCATAAAGATAAGGAATTCATAAGTCAACTCCAGATATGTCTACTAGAACCACATCTAATTCCACTTCATCAATGTAATTAGTTGTTATGGCAAATCTTAATTGACACTGTTTGGTGACTTTTATCTAAGTTGATTTATTTAGCCATCCTAATGGGTGAGGTATTGGATGATTCCATGTTTACAAACCCAAAATTTTAACTAAATATTGAGAGATTAAATTCACCTATGGTCCATTGTAGAATATCGTATCTATATTTGTATGCTTATAAGTTATCCTTATGTTAAAGAGTTCAACTCTTCTATCCTCATTTGAAGGATTTATGTTTGATGAAGATGCAATAGTTTTCGAACTTGAACTAACGTCAGAAGTTTTACCTATTGTAACCATGGCAGTTATCCTCCTTTCATCACCTGAATTTGAACCTAGATCTTGGTGGACTACTGAAATTTCCTTATTTTCATCCTTCTCCTTAAGGAACCTATTGGTCTTAAGTTCTGGATGAAGTTTCCAACACTTTCATTCATCATGACCGATTCTCTAGCAATGAGAACAAGTAGGTATTTTCTTCTGAGCTATCATTGATTTCTTTCTCTTCGAATTGTTCTTCCCCTTACTATCATTGGAATACTTGATTTCCAACTCTTTGGATGATTGCGATGAAAACTTGAATGGTCTGCCACCTAATTCAATATGTATGGCCTGAACACACACTTCATCAAAATCATCAGGATTAAACATCAATAATATATGCTACAAATATGAATGTAAACTACCAATGTATTTTAATAAAGTTTCACGTGTATCCAATGAAATACCAATCACCAATGCTTTCTTTCTAAACTCTTGAGTAAAATCCTGAACACTCTACCCATTACCTTGCCTCATATGCTGCCAATCAATAATAACTTGTTGCATGTATCGTAAAGGATATAATTGTTTCCTAAGAGCTTTTAAAAACTTATACCATGATGAGATGACAATTCCTTTTTGCTTTACATCTATCTGAGCTTTACTTTCCCACCAGATTAAAGTTGTTCCCCCATTCTAAGTGTAGCTAACTAAATTTTCAATTTATCATCAGAAATGTTCTGAATACGACAATACACTTCTAATTTCTAATCCACTTATCTAACTTTTCAGGATTCATTTTGCCATCATAAATAGGTAACTCAAATTTTACATCAAGTTTCAAAAGAGATGTTTTCTTAGGTTTCTTTTCTATTTCAGATTCTGCACTGGAGGAAGAAGAAGATGATGATGATGGAGATGATGGAGGTGAAGGTGGTTTATCTACCTTGCCTTTACCTTTTTCCTTCTTCAATGTTTTTGAAGAAGAATTTTCATCTCTCACCTTCTTTTCTTTGTATAGTTCTCTAAACATACGCTGCATAGTCAAGAATGCTTGCTGAAAATATTCATCACTCATCTTAGTTTCAGTTTTTTCACCTGCATTAGATCCTATCATGGTCTACTTATGAACAAATTTTCGCTTTCCAATCTCTGGATCGATCTACTCAAGGATTCCTTCTCCTTGTTGTGACTTTGACCTGGTTAACATTCAATGGCGAATTCTACAAATGTAACCTGCTCTAATACCAAACTATATGATCTGAAATGATCATAAGTTAAAAATGATGCAGAATTGATTAGCCATTAATGATTTGAATGTTAACTGAAAGTGCATAAATCGAAGAAAATTTCTTGAGAAGAAGACTTTACAATAGCTGATTAAACATAAGTATGATGTATAACAGAAGTAAAAATAGTAGAAACACAGTGATACTAGACAAAAAAGTTGATTACAGAGTTTGTGCCTAATGGACTACATCTTTGGGTTCGCTTTCAAGATGGGTGACCACTTTATTAGGATTGAAGCTAAGGAGTTCGATTACACAGAGAATAGACTAGACTGAATGTGCACACAGGAACTTTTGATCACTATTAAAAGGAAGCTCTCTGAGTCAGCTTTCCAATGCCTATCATGGTTCCCAATTCTCACTCTCGATGCTCCTATTACACTAAAAAAAAAACTGCCTATGACCTCTAAGAATCAACATGCAAAAACCAAAATCACTCTAATATATCCCTTCGAAGAAATAAAACTTCCATTTTAACATCCACCAGGTGCATTCAAACTCCTTAGACTGAGTTTTGGATGAACATGCTACATTCTGGGGTTTTTTGTCTCGGTCCGTTCACCTTGTGACACTTAATGAAGAGGTTACATGGTGGAGGAATTAATTTAGAACAAAAAACCATAAAAAAACCAAAAAATACACTTTGGTTAAGGCCATAGCCATTGGTGGCTTACTGACCGGGTGGAGGAGGTTGACAGTTACATGTGACCAGTGGCGGTCTAACCACAGGCTGCCACCTAGTGGTTAACCTCTGGTGGTTTTGCTATCAATGCTCTAATGGTTTCTATTGGTGTGTTCACATGCTGACAACTACCTAACAGTTCTGGTAGCTGCTGGCGGTGACCCTGCGGTTTCAAGGCCCTGATGGCTTACTTTCCCCTGTTCACATTACCACCAATATATTTGCTATGGTTCCGAAACCTGGATGTTACCACACCCTGATGGTTAACACTTGACTCTGAAACATGTTATGGTTTATACCCCAGCTGCGGTTAGGAACTGTAGCAAACTCTGGCAGTTAACCTATGAAATTTACCTCCACCCGTTCACATGTCATATGTTCTTCGATGTGGTTAGAGTTGGTGGTTTAGGATTGTGTAATGTTTTATATGTTTATAACATATGCTGAGAGGGTTAGAACTTTGGATTTGATGATTTTTATGTATTTTTTTAACACAGTTGTATAGATTTAGAATGTAGCATGTTCCCTAGGTAGAGGTATAGGTTAAGGCCTTTAAGGGTTAGTGTATGGTTTTAGATTTAGGATTAAGGTTTTAGGCTTCACATTAGGCTTTAAATTAAGTTTAAAATACCCTTTTACAACCTAATGTCACAAAGCGACATTAACAACATTTGTCTCATGACGACAACAAAACCTTGTAAATGAATGACAAACCATGTCCTGATCAACCCTGGCAGAACTATCAATGAAAACTTGTCGACAACCAGATACAAACCCATTACCATGAAAACCATTAACATCACCTGAACAACCCGAACTTTAACAACATTGTCGAAGCTGATGACACTGATTTGAATGCTGATGACGACATTGCACACTGATGATGAACCTATGCAACTAATCTGACAATGATCCTCCTGGATCACTGATACAGATGGGTGATGGCTTCTAAGGAAAATGAGGCACTGTTTTGCATTGGGGGATATAGCATCATTTGGTTTATAGATTGGGAAGTAATTGTAAAAAGGATGTCACCAGATGGCATCATAATGGCTCTTTAGCTGGGAATGTAGCAGGATTGGCATTTCCTGGTGAATTCAAGGGCATCGAAAGTCAGAGGGAAAATATAATGAGGAAGATTGGACTCCCAGAGTCCAATTTCATCTGTTTTGTCATTATGTTTGTCCTCCAGCCAATAGTATAGCTCCAACAATTCACAGTCACATTGTGTCTCACTGATCTTATAATCCCTATCAAATAATGTAATATGATCTAAATCTATGAGTGGAGGGATTAGTGGATTAACTAGGTTCTCGTGCTTCTTGCTCTTTTGAGGCATATTTAGATCAGTGAATGATAACAACGATGGAAGGGGAATCTTACCGGGAACAATTTGAAGTTATGAGCCATGAGGGGAGAGGAGAAAAAGTGCTGACAATTTCGATCTCGTTCAGTAAATGTTTTGAGACTAGTCTCTTTGTAGAAAATTTTGAATTATAAGGAATAAACCACGAGTGGGACAAATGAAGACTATTTAAGGCTTTTTAAGAAATAATGGAAATTTCCGTTGGAGGTTGGCACGAGATTGTTGAAGACGAACAATTACGTGGGAAGGGAAATTAAATGCTGAAAGATAATTTTTCCGGGAAGTATTTTAATTGGGCCACGGCTATGAGACGTGATGTGACATGAGAGGTGGAGGTGTTGGGGTAGGGACATAGTAAAGCAAATGAGGGGAAGACAATTTTCAGAGGGGGTAGGAGGCGGTAAGCGGTATTGGCTAAGGGAGGGGGGGCGGGGAGTGAAAAGTGAGGAGAAGGTGCCACATAACGATGGGGCTCGATGGGGAATACTACCTTTTCGAACCCCACATCGGCATTAAAGGTAGGATGGAGAGGGCTGGTCAAAAACAAATGAGGGTCATGGATCATGAAGGGTGGAGAATGTCAATGTTCTAAGTGTGGTCCCTTTTAACCATAAACGATAAAACCAATTTTTTCCATATGCACCTTTGACATTAGTTTTTGAAACTTAGGATAAATTTGAAATATAAAACATATAAAAAACACTTTATCCCCATCGTGCCTTTCTTTTATATTGTTACTTAGACTTAGGATAAAGGGCACATAAATACATTTATAATACCAACTATTTCTACCTACCCTTTTACTAAGCTAACATTTTTTATCTTTCTAAATGGGTGCATTTAGACTCGAAAACCCATATTATTTTCTTTTATAGAAAATGAAAAAATACCTAAATCCTATCACTTATTTCTCCTATTGATTCAGATTAAATAGTTGAATCAATGCCATTTTCTACCTGACTACTGATTTGCAAAGATTAAATTGTTTGGAAAATCTTTATTCTCTAGTCTAATTTACATAAATTTAAACATGTTTAACCATGATTATACTATATGATTAAACAGATAATTAGTCATTGTCACATTTTAAACAAGCTGCACACAACCTTTATTTATCAATCATAAGAGAACTATCTATCAATAGTGGCATTTAGATTTGCAACACTTTAAACATTATTTTCTTTTTGTTTTTTTTTTTTCTTTTGATGGGGTTCTATATTTTATTCTTTTTAATGTTTTTTTTTTTCCTCTAGTTATTTTATTTATACCCTCTTTTCATTTTTATTCTATTTTTCTTTTGGAAACCATTTGTAGATTGACAATTATTTACAATATGAGATTTCTGAGATAAAATACTCAATCACCTTGAGATCCTATAAATTATAGGACCCTAATAGGTATTCTAATGGAAAGGTCAAGGTATTCTATGAGCTCAGGATGGGTTCCATGTCAAATGAAAACTATACAACCATATTTCTAGAGCTACTAAGGTATGTGCCATATCTCAAGGATGCGAAATAAAATATCCAAAGGATAATAAATGGATTTCCATTATCATTCAACGAATAGATTGAGTTGAATGAGCCTCAACCAATAGAGGATGCCATCATAAAGTTGAAGCATTTCTACGAACAGTCAAAGTGAAAGCCTGAGTTCAAGAGTGATTAGAGGGGTAGTGAGAAGGCTAAAGGAAAATGGCTCAAGAAGGGAGGAAGATGATAAGATGTTGGTGAGAAGGAAAATATGGCCCCTCATAAGGAGTGTTATCACCAAAAAATGATCACCTAACAATTTCTAACTGGGTGGATCAAAATACACGATGTGGATTTAATTATACCATAGTAAAATCAATTTCATTGTGGAAAATCATTTATTAAACCATTTTTATTAAATTATTTTCTTATTTAAATATAAAAAACCCACAAGAATAATTAGATAAACCATTTTTTATTTAGTGTTTCTGAGCAACAATTATTAAATCATTATTTAATAATTATTCCTTGTCACATTTGACTAAATCCCTTAGGAATATTTACATAAACCATTATTTATTTGAATTTCCTTATTTATGTTATTAGAATAATTATTAAATCACCGTTTAATAATTATTTTGATTTCACACCTTTCGTGTTTCTTACGAAATAATTAATAAATCATTTTATTTGTTAATTATTTTTGAATAAAGGTATTTAACCATTTTAAATTCCTTTTCCCTCTCTAGTAAATATAATAAAGTATTCCAAGTAGTTAGATCTGAATTTGGTTAATAATATTTTATTATTCTCCATTTTCGAGATTAACTCCATACTTTGCTATATAAAGGAGGGTTTTTGATCCATTCTGCACCTTGGTCATTATCATCGTCAACACTATCATCATTTTCATAAATTCTGAGTTCTACATCTTTGCTTGAGTTTTTTCATAGGATTGAGAGAGGGAATTATATTTCTGAAGCATCAAGGATATCAAAGGACCCACCCCACAGAGGGGGACTTACAGACCAATCTGTAGATCTCCTTCACTATGTGTTATCAATAAAGAATTATTCATTTAAAATTGTCTTTCCAATTGGGTTATTATTCTGGATAGATTATTTTGTTGCTATTTATTTTGGTATTGTTTTCTTTTACTGCAGATTTTCCATTTGTATTGAAAATCTAAAATGGAATCAACCATCTAATTATTGGTAGGGTCACTTGTCACCTAGTGACTTTAGTGAGGATTTTTGGTACACCTTCCAGGAATTTTCACACTATCAAGAAGCTCAATGAAGATGATAAAGGACATGGGTCTTATCTTGTGGAGAAATAGAATAAAGGTAGTGGTAGAGAACCATTAAGGTGTTGGACTTGTGATGGAGACCATCGCATGAAATAATGTCCATTGCATTAGGGTGTGAGGCATCAGATCTATATTTCTTAGGAGGCTTAGACAGTTGGGGATGTAGCTCAGAGCATTCCCTAGATCTATGTAGTAATTTGTTATAGGCAATTTTCTCACATATGGTCAATAGACCTACAAAATGAATCAATAAACATCCGTGAACATTTTTTCATCATCCCTTCATAAATCCCTAAGCATGATCTTTCAAAAAGTCTGAGTTCCTGGGATTTATTGCTAAAAATCAATGCTTTTAGCTCCAGTGCATCCTACCAATTTAGCCACCTACATTCCACACTAGTTGATCCCTTTTGCACTTGTGCTGACTCGCACTTGTTGCTCCTTTCTACACGTGTGATAATTCTAGAAATTCAGGAAAATTAAAAATAATTTTGAAGCTTCCTCTTCCAAAAGCTTCCAAGGATTGTTTTAACCATTTATCTTCGATAATAATCTTAATTCCTATTTGATCCTACCTTGGAAACTTCACCTCTCATCCCTTCAGCACATCCTACCATCATAAGTGGATCTAAAACTCATTATGGTAAATCATAAACTACCATTTGTCTCCTATAAATTTATTGTCATCCATAACATCAAGGTTGGATTTTGGAGATTGATGGTGCCCTTATGCTTCTACCTTGAACCTAAAGGAATCATCATATTCATGCATTGGGGTTGATATTGAGGCATGCTTTGTAACAAGGAAGGACAAGCAAACTTGGGGAGACATCTACAAGATCATTACTATTTATGGTTGTAAACTCTCTCCTATTTATATTAATACAAAGAGTATCTTGTTTCCCTATATTTGTTATGTTATGTTTACACTCATATTTTCAATGCCTTCTTGATTCATTGAATAGAGTAATTGAATTATGCTACATAGATGTTGTGGATCCTTGGCTTGTTTTAGTCATGTCTGTATGTTATAATTATAGCACTTGGAGCTAAAATTTGAGCTCACAAGTGAGGAGGAAAAGAAATGTTGCTATAGATTCGAGGTAGGACTCTTTCCCATTCTCTAAATTCTCTAAGGAAAACTCTATGATTTTCCTTATGTTATTCTAGAAAAGTCCACTAGGTCTAGGGAATTCACCTTTGTTTGCAATCATAAATTCCACATAACATAGTTGATAACAGGTAGGAAGATATCCAGGCATCCATCATCAAGGTCGAAGGTGGAACTGGAGGGAGAGTTCCAATCAGAGGCTCAAGGCATCTTGGAGCAGAAGAAGTTCATGCTATAGAATCGAGAAATAGTGCAATTTAAAGTGAAATGGAAGCAATTTGGGCCTAAGGAAGCTACATGGGAGATGAAGTATCAGATGGCAGCATAATAGCTGGTTTCCTATTATAGATGAATTTGTTAAGGGAATTGAACTTCTTTGAGAGATGATATGTGCATGTGCATGTAAAAATTTTGGTTTTTAAAATTTTATGTTCAGATAAATATTCTTTTTATGTGATGGATTTTGGGACATATGGCTAATATGTGAACTAACATATGTGTTCAGTTACATGGCAACATGCTTGGTAAAATAGGGCAAGGAAATTGGTATATTGTTATATTTTCACTCACAATTGTGTGTATATGTAAATGTGATGTAGGGAATCACATGGAAAATATATCCAAGAAGGTGCGAACTGATATTTTATTTATGAAACCTTGGAAGCATTGGGAAATCATGGGGATCGAGTTATGGTGTTTGTTGAAATTTTTGTGGATTTAGTGTTTCATGATTTATCTGTGCTTTATTTACAATTTTGGCTGTGATTGGTGCATGGCCATACCATTTTGTTTATGATGTTGTATTGTCATTTGGATTTCTATGTTTTCTTCATTTCTCTTGTTATTCTTGCCTCTTATGTTCAAGGGTCTTGGGAATATGTTGGGTGTGGAGCTTGATTATCTTCCTAATTTAGAGGTGTTGTTTCAGTTGGGTGTATACCCTACGAAGAATGTACACTCATCCATGCGGGAGGGACATGTGCCCCCCTGTGGGGGTTAGGGGGCTACCAGCCCCCGACAGGGGTTCAAGGGAAACGCCCCCAAAAGAAAATTTTAAGTAAAAAAATTCCTTGGAAAATATTGTAATTTCATAGTCAATCTGGACTATTCATTAGACGAAAGATTTGATGGTAGAGGTTATGTTAATTTGAGGTTTGCTTTTCCCTACAATACAACCCTTGGTTGATATGAGGGAATTGCATTATGGATAGGTATGTGTATTCATTATTCTGAGTGAGAAAGCGAGAGGATATTGTGTGAGAGCGAAGAGGAAATTACATCAGGTTTGTTGTACGTTGTATCTCTTCATTTTTTTGGATAATATAAAAGGATGGACTGGTTTTTTCTCCATGGAAGTAGTCCAAATTGGGTGAACCACATATATCTTTTTCTCTCTTGTTTTATGCATTTTTTTCCGCAATATTTATGTGTTTCATTGCTTCGTTAGTTATTTTCTAACAGAATTTGTTGCGGAAAGAGGAAAACAAACAGAGCTCAGGGAGAGCTGAGTGGAACCCAACAGGAAATGTAAGACTCAGATGAATCCCAATGGATGAATAAATGGTTTTCAATGCAATAATATGATAGCCATTTGGGTTCGTTGGGTCCATAGGGATAGATGGACAGTGGCAGGACAACCATGCGAAAGGTAACCAAGAATGGTAAAGTAAATGGGATTGAGGTAACAAATGCCTTGGATATGTTCTCAATGTTGTGCATGCTTTGCATAGATAAAGGAAGTTCTATTAGCCTTGACCTTATGACCACTTGTAATTGTATTTTGATCATGATTATATATATAATATATATATATATTATATATATATATATATATATATATATATATATATAATTATATATATATATATATATTATATATGTATTATGTATATGGCATTGTCTGATAAGGTCATTAGGAGTCATTCTTGTGGAAGAATGGTTGTTTTGATTATTTAATGTAGATTAATGACATAAAAATATTCCTGGTTTATGAGGAATAAAGTGGGAAAAGTAGACATGGAAGATTTATGATTTTAGTATCATGTGAATATTATTATGATTTTGTGAACTTGTATATGTTATGGACGAGGAATGGTGAAGGCTATATCTGCAAAAAGGGAAAGCAATGTGATTTGCAACATGTTGGGATAAGCATGGATAATTAAAAACACCATAGATCTTAGATTTGGATTGTGGACAGTAAGGCATGGGAAATACAATAGAGGCAAGGTTTCCTAGTAGATATGGTGTGGTCTTTGGATGTGCAATACTACTATTGTGTACATGTTGTACTATGCCATGTTTATTTTGTATGAATTATGTTGTAACATGTGTATTTGTTGTGTTGTATCATGTGTATATGTAAATGTGTTGTGTTGTACACCGTGTGCATGTGTATGTGTTGTATAATATGTTGGGACAAATATGTATGGGACTATCTGTGCCCTTGTTCTTGATATTGAGGGTGGAGACGACTTGGTCTTTGGATTCCCTTGTTGTTGATATTAAGGGTGGAGACAGTATAGTATCAGAATTACCTTATTGTTGACATTGAGGGTGGAGATGGTATAGTCTTTGGATTGTTGGGTTGTATTATATTCTTTCCACATAGTTAACCGGGGGTTGGAGGGGTACCCGTAACCCCACTTTATGCCAGAAAATTTTGGTTTTGGACCCTATGTTAGGTTGGGCGGACCCACCTATGGTTTTGTGCATGATTTTCGCACATGTTTTTTGGACACGATGGTTTTCGGTCCATGGTATTGGATGCAATGGTTTTTTGGTCCATGGTATTAGACGTGATGGTTTTTGGTCCATGGTATTGGATTCTTCGACATGTATAAATATGTATTGTAACATTGAAAGGAATATAATGAAAAAAATCAAGCTGGTATTCCCGGTTTTGGGATCCAGGGGAAAATCTCTGTACATATGTGTTTTTATGTGTTATGCTCTCGCATTGTTTATTTTTCAGTGATTTAGAATTCGTATGCAGGTAATTTCTGTACGGGGTTAAAACCTATATTTGCTATCAAAGTTGTTTTGGCTTCAAGGGGATGCCTTTGTTGCTGAGGGGTTTCGCTCAGGCCTGTGGTAGACCCTGTTCAGTGGGAGATCTGTGAGATCGATTCTGGTGGTGAAAGAAGATGGCGAGCAGCGGAAAGATAGAGATTGAGAAGTTCAATGGTTAGAGTTATGAGTTGTGTAAACTCAATATGGAGGATTTGTTGGTGGATAAAGATCAGTGGATCGTGGTAGATTCGGGTACTAAACCAACGGGAGTGACCGATGAAGAATGGAAGAAGTTGGATCGAAAGGCAAAGAGCACAATACGATTATGTGTCTTAGATTCAGTATTGTTGAATGTATCAGTGGAAGCTACGGCGAAGGCTATGTGGGACAAGTTAGGGACTTTATACCAATCTAAGTCTCTGGTGAATAAACTATTCCTGCGGAAAACGTTGTATAACCTGAGGAATGAAAGATGGAGACTCGGTGACAGAGCATTTGAATGCGATTAATACTCTGGTAAGTCAGTTATCATCTGTTGATATTAAAATTTCAGATGAAGATAAGTGCATCAGTTTGTTGTGTTCTCTACCAGATTCGTGGGATAGTCTGGTTATTGCAATAGGTAGCAATGCAACTGCTTTGCAGTTTCATGAAATAGTCTCAACCTTGCTGACGGAGGATATGAGATGAAAAAATATGGACAACCAAAATGGTGATGCCTTGTCTGTACGAGGACGGTCCCAGAACATAAACAAAAAAATGTCATCGAGTGGGAGATCTAAATCTAGAGGGAGATCTAAATATCTAGGAAAACCTATAAAGGTGGTGTGTTGGAAATGCGGTAAGGAAGGGCACTTCAGGAGGGATTGTAAATCTAAAGCTCCTGATAAAGGAAAGGGATTTGATGATGCTCCTTCTGCAGAGGCGAAAACCACCTCAGATGAAGGTGCGGATGTTTACTTGGCTTCTTCAAGTACACATTTAGATCATGAGGCATGGTTAATTGACTCAGGTGCATCCTTTCACTTCACTCCCCATGGAGAGTGGTTCTGCGAGTATGAGAAATACGATGGTGGTGATGTCTTCTTAGGAGATGATAGGAAGGCTAGAATCATTGGTCGTGGAAACGTAAAGTTGAAGTTACAAGGTGGAAGGGATAGAACCCTTCCGAGTGTTCTGCATATTCCTGCATTGGCCAGAAATCTGATTTCTATAAGCAAGTTGGATGATGCAAGTGTAAAGACAATGTTCGAGAAGGATACCTGCAAGATGGTTCGAGGAGCACTGGTATTGATGCGGGGAGTTGGGATTGGAACTCTATACAAGCTGCAAGGTATCACTATTGTTGACGGGTGTAATAGTTCTATGGTTCCTGAAAATGGAGCAGAAAATCTAGTGGTCTCTGGAGAGAAGACCATGTTGTGGCATCAAAGGCTTGGACATATTGGAGAGAAGGGCCTTCGAATACTTCATGGTAAAGGTATGGTAGAAGGTATGAGTAATAGCTCTCTGGATTTTGATTTCTGTGAAAATTGTGTATATGGGAAGCAGAATCGGGTGAGTTTCCCCTCTGGTGGTAAGAGGACGAAACAAATATTAGAGCTTGTGCACAGTGATGTGTTTGGACCTGTGAAAGTTCCATCACTGGGTAAGTCTGTGTACTATGTATCATTTATAGATGACTTCTCAGGAATACATGGATATATTTCCTTAAGAAGAAATCTGAAGTCTTTGACAGGTTTAAAGAATTTAAGGCTCTGGTGGAAAATCAGACAGAGAAGAAGATAAAGGTACTGAGGACATATAATGGTGGAGAATTCTACAGCAAGGAATTTGAAGAATTTGTAAGAAGTGTGGTATAGCACGACAGAAGACTACTCCATATACACCTCAGCAAAATGGAGTCGCAGAAAGAATGAACAAGACGTTGATGGAAAGGGCAAGAAGCATGCTCAGTGGTGCCGGGTTAAGACAAGAATTCTGGGCAGAGGCGGTGGATACTGCATGTTACTTGGTCAACAGGTCACCTTCATCAGCGTTGGAGGATAAGACTCCACAAGAAGTATGGACTGGTAAGAAACCCTCTCTTTCACATCTGAGGGTATTTGGATGTGATGCATATGTACATGTTCCAAAGGAGAAACGAACCAAGTTGGATAGTAAATCTGAAAAGTGCATCTTTATTGGGTATAAGGATGGTTTAAAGCGTTATAAGCTTTGGAACCCAGTAACAAGGAAGGTTGTGTACAGTCGAGATGTGGTGTTCAGAGAGGTGAAAGATGTTATTAAACATGAAGTCCAACCAAAGGAACCTGTGAAGATAGAGTTTGAACTAAAGGAGGAAGAATCAGACTCTGTAGCAGAGGAGAAATCAGAAGATGAAGAGCCACAAACTCTGGCTGTGAGAAGATCAGCTCGAGAAAGAAGGCAGCCAGAAAGGTATAGTCCATCTGCTTTCTGTTCAAACTTTGCTTTGTCTGTTACT